>KZ073056.1:0-22680 GCA_002091845.1 Anopheles cracens
GCCTTAAGTAACTCCTTCTAAGAGCGAGAACTCAAGGGGGACGGTGGACCAGCCGGGGTAAATACTCTCACTTCATTCTTGCCCGGCCATTCAACGAAATAGCTCGCATTCCATATCGATCAAACGGAAGACGCATTGCCGTTGCGCTGCTTTTTTGTTCCTCCTTTCCAATTTTGGGCATGTCGTCGCAACGGAGCGAGACTTGGTGGTGGTGTTGGTGGCGGCCACGTTGGGGTTAGATAATTTCTGTGATCTCTATGTTTTCGTGCTCCCTCGCGGGTGTACACGGTCTCGTGCAAGTAGCACGATCAAGACAACACAACCCAACCGGGTAGAAATTCGTCAGCCTACCGAGCCGGGGCTGGCTGATGTTGTTAATTTAATTTAAAGCCCCAGCATGGACATGTCGCCATCCGCTTCGGGGAGTCCGAAGACGAAGGGCCCTCCACCCGGGAGTGGAATGTGTTTGCAGCTAACACACACGCGGGCGCATTCGGGTCACATTTTCATTGTTCATTGGCGGTACCGAGTAACGAGAAAACATTAATTAAAATTTCATTGAAAACTAGACCATCAACAGCAAGCAGCGCAGGACACGGCGGACGGTTTATTTTCGTTGGTTTGGTGGGTTTCTTGCGCCGCTCCGTGCGTGCTGATGCCGGCTGCTTGACTGTTTTTCGATCGGTTTAAATTTAGCTAAGGTTGCTAAGAATGGGTTGAAAGCGATGTAAATCATTGTACCGCTGACAGTCGTCGGTGGGTTTTAGTGATAAAAAGTGGGTTCGCGTGTGATTTTTCATTCCTGTTGCCCCTTTGCCTGCCATAACAAAAATGGTTAATGTGCGCACCGTGCTGTTAAGTTATATGTGTGAGGAATTGTCCGAGAAAAAAACATAGTTAAGAGCTTCGTGATGCACTTTGCGGGGGATGATTAGAAGCGAACTTTAGGTTCCCTTCCATGTATGTGAATATGATTAGAACGAATGATAAGTTCTCTTTGTACTGCTCTTTATCTTTGTATTAACTACCTGAACGCATGACAGCTCGCGTAGCGTATTTGATAAACGCGTTGTTCATTACTTTACTTCAAAAGCACTCGCAGGTTTTTTAATTACGGCCTGGGCGATATAAAACGAAACAAAATTAAAACTCTCAAAACCAACCGAACGCGAGAGGAGCTACATTGTGGTTCGCGACGTGAAGGAGCAACGTTGTAATTGAAGCGCACGGGTGGTGAAGGTTTTTCCACCGATTTTCCGCTCAAAAACGCACGCGATCTTCGGATGTTGTTACCGTTTTTTTTGCTTCGAAGGAGTCGGTTTCAGCGCCGGGCGTACGCTGCCTTAAGTAACTCCTTCTAAGAGCGAGAACTCAAGGGGGACGGTGGACCAGCCGGGGTAAATACTCTCACTTCATTCTTGCCCGGCCATTCAACGAAATAGCTCGCATTCCATATCGATCAAACGGAAGACGCATTGCCGTTGCGCTGCTTTTTTGTTCCTCCTTTCCAATTTTGGGCATGTCGTCGCAACGGAGCGAGACTTGGTGGTGGTGTTGGTGGCGGCCACGTTGGGGTTAGATAATTTCTGTGATCTCTATGTTTTCGTGCTCCCTCGCGGGTGTACACGGTCTCGTGCAAGTAGCACGATCAAGACAACACAACCCAACCGGGTAGAAATTCGTCAGCCTACCGAGCCGGGGCTGGCTGATGTTGTTAATTTAATTTAAAGCCCCAGCATGGACATGTCGCCATGAACGCAATAAACGAATTCCCAAAAGTGATAATTAAATTGGTAAAATTATTACATTTATCGCAAATCACGTCACTTCACTCGCCTGTCGTCCAAAGTCCAATCTTCATTGCCCGATAATACCCCCTTACGGTAAGACAAATAATTCGACAAGAGAGAGAGAGAGCAAGCTGACAGCCGCGTGAGTGATGCAAATTCCGCTGACCGTTGGGCATTTGGTAAAAATCCGACCGAAATTGCATCGTAAATTCTGCGGTTTGGCAAAACGCAAAACAAACAAATTCTGCCGGCGAACCCTTTTTGTGCGCACCGATGTGGCCAAATCCCGGGTGCCGACGTGCCTCTGCTCCTAATGGTGTGTGCGATATGCAACGGGACGGCAGGCGGCACGAAATTATGTCTAGCGAACTTAATTTACCCGTTTGCTCTTTGATCGAAGATAATAAATTTAATTTCTTAGCTACCAATTTCACGCTAAAATAAGTACTGCACGACGTCCTGAGGCACATGTACAGCTGCTCAGGAAGCTCCCCCGGGAGCTCTCGGAAGACAGACATGATGCCGTTTCGTACACCGGCAAGCAAGTCTCTGTGGCGCGCATCTTTTCTCCAACGAATTTTCCCGACGGGCATCAAAAGTTTTCCACCGTCCCTTGTGCCGTCTTGTGCCGAAGAAGGAGTAACTCTTTTAATTACGGCCTGGGCGATATAAAACGAAACAAAATTAAAACTCTCAAAACCAACCGAACGCGAGAGGAGCTACATTGTGGTTCGCGACGTGAAGGAGCAACGTTGTAATTGAAGCGCACGGGTGGTGAAGGTTTTTCCACCGATTTTCCGCTCAAAAACGCACGCGATCCTCGGATGTTGTTACCGTTTTTTTTTGCGTCGAAGGAGTCGGTTTCTGCGCCGGGCGTACGGACGGGACGTTCGGAAGCGCCGCCTTAAGTAACTCCTTCTAAGAGCGAGAACTCAAGGGGGACGGTGGATTCGATTGATAAAGAAGTAATTGGCAATAGGAAGGCATTGCAATATGCGTTTTCCACAATTTCAAGTCAAGTCTCTTCAAAATTTACTTTTTTGACAGTCGATTTATTTTGAATGTGTTCTTTCTCTCTCATAGATGGACAGCAAGTGTGCATAGTACAAAGTGCTTCAGTTCGTTGATCATTCTTGTAAATTACAAAAAGAATAGGTTACGTCAGTTCCATTGGATCGTCAATTTCTGACAAATTCTGTAAGCAGGGAATATCCCGAAAACCAAAACATACGCTCGTACTTCAGAAGGAGCCAAAAATCGTATACGTCGCCATATACGACGCCGAATTTTGAACGCAATAAACGAATTCCCAAAAGTGATAATTAAATTGGTAAAATTATTACATTTATCGCAAATCACGTCACTTCACTCGCCTGTCGTCCAAAGTCCAATCTTCATTGCCCGATAATACCCCCTTACGGTAAGACAAATAATTCGACAAGAGAGAGAGAGAGCAAGCTGACAGCCGCGTGAGTGATGCAAATTCCGCTGACCGTTGGGCATTTGGTAAAAATCCGACCGAAATTGCATCGTAAATTCTGCGGTTTGGCAAAACGCAAAACAAACAAATTCTGCCGGCGAACCCTTTTTGTGCGCACCGATGTGGCCAAATCCCGGGTGCCGACGTGCCTCTGCTCCTAATGGTGTGTGCGATATGCAACGGGACGGCAGGCGGCACGAAATTATGTCTAGCGAACTTAATTTACCCGTTTGCTCTTTGATCGAAGATAATAAATTTAATTTCTTAGCTACCAATTTCACGCGGAATAAGAATTGTTTCGTTCGCCCGAACGAACTCGTTATGAGATAATTAATTCATTGCGTTCGGTTTCTTCCGATTGTGTTGCGCCACCTCGCGCGGCCCCGGTCGCTGCCACCGGACGTCTAATATGCGTTGGAATGTCGTCTTGCAAACCGGCCGCCGCGCGAATCGTGATTCGTCAAAAAATATACGCGCGCCTGCTAAAACTGATGCTGCTTGCTTGCTCCTTGCGGTGCGGGATGAGCGGGTTAGGTTTACTAGGCAGGGTTGTGGAACGGGTTAAAAGAATTCGGTCGCATCGCAGGCACACACACACGCACACAGTGCGCGACAAAAGGTTGACGCTGGTTCTGGCGCTGAATCAACAATACTGACGCGGACGGGGTAGCATCTGGCGCTGTGTTTAGCAGACGATATGGGAATGTGTGTTCGCGTCACCGGGAAATTTCACGACGGGAATTCGAGAAAGTAAGCTCCTGCCGCCGAGACAGCGCGCGGGAGATTAAATGGCGTCATTTAAATTTAAATTAAGATGATTAATGCCTCGTTTGTGGAGCCGAGCCGAGACGATGTGTGTCGCGACGTGTGTGACTGGCTTGTAGGGAGAGCGTGCGAGCGAGCGAGCCAAAAAAGCGTGTTGGTCTTGGTGTAAGGAGATGATTTAAATGGTTGCATGATGAATGGCGGCAGGCTAGGGAGCATCAAAGCATCAAAACATATGTCCAACGCCTGTCTGAAAGGGAGAGTGTTGCGGAAAAAGGTGGTGAAGCGTTGGGGCGGTTTTCCGAAGGTGGTTTTGGCTATTATTTCACATTCTTTTGTGACTCCGACCCGGCGAAGACACCGACCAGGATATGCACCGAACCGGTTGCGGCTGCACCACATCGTCATCGCACAGCTGAGGCTGAGGAAGCGAAATAAAATGCGTGAGTTATTGCGCGCCGCACACTCGCACCCGACCGTAAATTATCTCTAATGATGCAAATTAAGCTGATGATAATTATTTGTATTTGTCGTTTTAGCTCACGACCCTGTTTGGGGAGCGTTCCGTTCTTGCGATCGTCTGGAGTTGATCGTATTTTTTGAGTTGGAAGAGGACAGCGTCCCGGGCAGGACAATGCGCACTTTTTGTCCGTTCCGGATCGCATCCTTTAATGCTCACGTAGTGTTTAAAGCACGAGGACCTAAAGATGCTTGCAAAACTCTTTTTTTTTTGTTGCTGAAAACGTCACCATGAGTCGGCTTAATTTTGTTCCACCCTGCTGCTCACTCATGCACCGTTCGTTCCGCCTGTCAATGGTGCGATCTTGTGCTTTCGAGAGTGCGCTATGCGTCCAACTTTCCACTGGTCTAGCTCTAGTTTGACGTACAAAAAATGTGTCCATTTAGTAGAGAAAACACACACGCACAGCGATCTTGCGTCCGTGGACTGATGGGTGGTGGAAAATCAGAGAGAAAATCTGTCCCAAAACACGAAGATTTGCAGAGCCAGCAGTGGGGAGTAGAGGGTAAGCTCCTGCCGCCGAGACAGCGCGCGGGAGATTAAATGGCGTCATTTAAATTTAAATTAAGATGATTAATGCCTCGTTTGATAACCAGAAACGGAACCGACAAAACGGGTCTCAACCTCAGCGCACTTTGATGGCCACTTCTCACGAAGAGCCGCGTGTAAACCAGGTGTGAACAGTGATGGGATCTGGTGCTTTAAAGTGCGAGTCGTAAAACTTAGCACTACAACCCGGGACGCAACGTTTGCTAGCGAGTCGCTCGAGGTGAAACAATAAAAATGTAACAATTTTTATGGCCACCGTACCCGTGCCCCCATTGTTTTGCTGCCGTGCAGGAGAGCTGCAACTGCAAATGTGAAATGCAACCCGCCGGCTGATCACGATGGCAGCTATGGCAAATGTAGTGCAGAAGAAAAAAAAACAGAAACGAGAAGATGAATTTAAAGTGGAGAGTTAATATTTTATCGACGCGACGAAGGTGTTTTCCGCTTTTCCACGGCTAATTTCCTCTGACTCTGCAAAAGTTTTCCACCGTCCCTTGTGCCGTCTTGTGCCGAAGAAGGAGTAACTCTTTTAATTACGGCCTGGGCGATATAAAACGAAACAAAATTAAAACTCTCAAAACCAACCGAACGCGAGAGGAGCTACATTGCGGTTCGCGACGTGAAGGAACAACGTTGTAATTGAAGCGCACGGGTGGTGAAGGTTTTTCCACCGATTTTCCGCTCAAAAACGCACGCGATCCTCGGATGTTGTTACCGTTTTTTTTTGCGTCGAAGGAGTCGGTTTCTGCGCCGGGCGTACGGACGGGACGTTCGGAAGCGCCGCCTTAAGTAACTCCTTCTAAGAGCGAGAACTCAAGGGGGACGGTGGACCAGCCGGGGTAAATACTCTCACTTCATTCTTGCCCGGCCATTCAACGAAATAGCTCGCATTCCATATCGATCAAACGGAAGACGCATTGCCGTTGCGCTGCTTTTTTGTTCCTCCTTTCCAATTTTGGGCATGTCGTCGCAACGGAGCGAGACTTGGTGGTGGTGTTGGTGGCGGCCACGTTGGGGTTAGATAATTTCTGTGATCTCTATGTTTTCGTGCTCCCTCGCGGGTGTACACGGTCTCGTGCAAGTAGCACGATCAAGACAACACAACCCAACCGGGTAGAAATTCGTCAGCCTACCGAGCCGGGGCTGGCTGATGTTGTTAATTTAATTTAAAGCCCCAGCATGGACATGTCGCCATCCGCTTCGGGGAGTCCGAAGACGAAGGGCCCTCCACCCGGGAGTGGAATGTGTTTGCAGCTAACACAAAGCACATTCGTTTATAGCTTCTGAAGGTCGTTATCTGGCGGGTATTGTTTGGGGTTTTTGGAACGCAAAAGGGATATTGTATTTTTTTGTAGCAAGTGTTCCGCGCCAACAGCTTCCAAAGCCGTAGAGAAAGACGGTGCTTTACGTGGTCAGCACGATAGGAATGTACGTTTTATTCGAAAGAAATTGGTTCACACAATGCTGTGTTGTTCTGTGGGAAGCGAACTGATCGCCGAACAGTTCACAGTTTTGTTGGTTGCACAGCTGCGAGAGTTTGCTCACGGAACGTAACATTACTCATAGCGGCTTTTATAAGCGTTTAGGAGCCGAGGCTTCAGGTCGGACGTATAGAGCAATTAGTTAACGCATAGGCTCGTAGCGCATAAGGCATGGGATCAAATCTTGTCAGGATCGTAAGATTTCAAGAATGTTTATTGGTGGTAGTAGTGTATCATATTGCGTTCAAACACTAATGTCGTAGGGAAGGCAGTTTTGGAGGAGAACTTGGATCCCTCTAGGATGCTCTTAATTCGTTATGAGTTAAAGCATGTGTGTTCTTTCGGCATCAGGATCAAAGTACTGATGAAAAAATGAACAGCGTATCCCATGACTTCTCCGGTTAAGCCTAATGAGATTCCAGACCTATGAATGTATGAGAGACACAACCTACAAGATCGTATAGATCCTTTTTATGTCACATTACACATCCTGACATGCGTATCTATTTTCGATTTTAGTTTTTTTTCGTATTACAATCCTTCTAATGCATTCTATGCACGCGGTCGAAGCACAAGGGACAACCTTTTTTCCACCATCTGCATTTTTTTGTTTCAATTAAACTGTACGCCTATGGCACCGCCGTACACCGCCGCTAATGGTGAACCCTTTCAAACAGGAAGCGGACGAGAAAGCGGAAAAAAGAACATAGTTCTCACCGTTCCGTGCCGATCCGCGGCATCCTTTTTCCGACGGTGGTTCGACGGTTTTTGCCTGTTGGTTTCCCCTTGTCCATTTCGGACGCGGTTCGGTTGAAACCGTGCTGTCGGCACGGTCGGCTTTGTCCTGTTCGGGGGTCGAAGATAGTTCCCAGTATTTGTATTGCGAATTCCAATCGTCTGAGCCGGGGTTAAAGCGAACGTACACACACACGGGAACCGGCAAGGGGATGCGAGCGAACTGGACAGAAGTATTAAGTAAATCACCGATCAGCGATTATTGGAGCGACGAACAACGAGATTGAACCATTGAACATGCCTGCGTTCGATTAAGCTGCAACGCCGCGTCCACCAAGTTGCCGTTGCCGATCGCGATCATCGCTCGGGGTTTTCCGTATCGCTTCAGTCCCACATCCTCCATCGGGGAAGGTACGAGAAACAAATGTTGTGAAATAATTTGTTTCCATTTCATCCGCCGTTTCGGCTTCGGTCGCTGTTCGCGAAAACCGAATCGCTCACGTTTTTCTTCAACTTCTGTCGGAAGTTTTCGGAAGACACACCACAAAAAAAAAGTGTGTCCAAGAAAACAAAGCACATTCGTTTATAGCTTCTGAAGGTCGTTATCTGGCGGGTATTGTTTGGGGTTTTTGGAACGCAAAAGGGATATTGTATGATAAAAAGTGGGTTCGCGTGTGATTTTTCATTCCTGTTGCCCCTTTGCCTGCCATAACAAAAATGGTTAATGTGCGCACCGTGCTGTTAAGTTATATGTGTGAGGAATTGTCCGAGAAAAAAACATAGTTAAGAGCTTCGTGATGCACTTTGCGGGGGATGATTAGAAGCGAACTTTAGGTTCCCTTCCATGTATGTGAATATGATTAGAACGAATGATAAGTTCTCTTTGTACTGCTCTTTATCTTTGTATTAACTACCTGAACGCATGACAGCTCGCGTAGCGTATTTGATAAACGCGTTGTTCATTACTTTACTTCAAAAGCACTCGCAGGTTCGATTCTCGAAAAGCGTTCGGTGTGTGCAAAAAGATTCAAGCAGCAAAAATACAAGTAGAATTGAAGAAATGATCAAAACATCTTCGACTTACTTTAACCCTTGACATACTCAACTTCCCAGAACGGATTTAAAATTGCTTCGTCACTTGTTAAGCGTCATGCACTCTCCATAGCATCTAGGCTATTCTCCCACCCACCTCTGGTGCGTTCGGTGTTTTATGGATTCCATGATAATCTGTTTCACTAATAGTGGATAGACCATCAACTCAACAGAGGTAATCTTTTGACTGCCGCCAGTGTCCCTCACCCGTTCGCGCTCGGATGAAATCAGCAGATAATTCTTTCACGACGCGCGGCACTTGCGCTTTGGAGTGGACTACGTGCTGGCCGTGGACGCGTCCCGAGGCAGCGGCAGCGTTGTCGTAGCGTCGGTTTGTGCCGATGTATTTGGGAATTGTTGTGTTTTGTTTTTACGTTTACTTTCCGCTCCGGGGACATGGGTTGAGTTCGGCCTGAAGCAGCCACATATGGTGCATTCGGTAGCGTGCTGCTCCGAGCGTACATCCAAATGCCGACGGTGTTCCGATCCTCCAAGGAGTTTGCGGGACATGCTTTGCGGCTTCGGAGGGCATAGATTTTGGTTCGGAAGCGTCGTACGTGCACGCCGTTGACGGGCACGGATGATTTATATGGTGCCATAGGTAAGATTCATCATTGTGCGCTGGGTATGAGGATGGAAAATTCCAGCTGCGGGACAGGAAGCAAAAAAAAAGCATACAGTGAAGAGTATAATTAAAACTATCTTATCTTAAATATCATAAACCTGTGTGTACAATAACATCCATTTGAAAGTGCTTTCGTTTACTAGCGTCGAAAAACCTTACTAGTATGTAGAGGACACTATTTTGAATGTAATCATAGTATACTCTTTGAACGACACTGTATAGACACAGCTCGAAATTAGCTGAACTATTTATGGCCCAGACCCATCCGACGTCTCCTTCGTAGTCAGAGAACTGTTTTTTTTTCTACGATTTGTAAATAAATTTGTTCCGAGCTGTCAAACGAAGTTTTGATACTTAGCCAACAATACTGCCTCAAGTAGGGTTCAAATGTATGAATAGTGGTCTACTACATGCTTAAAAAAATATTTTTAATTTTTAAGTACCCCTTTCAAGCTCATTTTAACTAATATTGGTCGATGTTATTGTTTTCTCCGTCGCTGTATTTCAAAACCAACGTTAAGTATCTATCGGCTGTGCGTAGAGAGTAGACACGTACGTGTCCGCAAGCATACAAATTGGATATACGGCACGAAAATGGTTGTTAAGCGTAGTTAAGCCGTCGTTTTCCTTTTTTGCCAGCTGCTACATTAGTTCATCGATCGCATCGCATCGAATTCAATCACGCACGTGAATCACGACGCCTTCTGGCCTTTGTGCCGTGTGAGGAGTGGAAACGCGACCGATCTCACTCGCGCCCATCGTACATAAGGAGCCGTGCCCTATTTGATAATGCAGTGGCAGACGTTTACGGAGGGTAAATAAACAGGCACGCAAAGTGTTACTAGCCTTGACATATGTCAACAGCCCTCTAGTGGGAAACGTAGAAAGTAAACTTTTTACCCGATTTTATCCTAGACATCAACCTTTTCCGTCGGTGTTGTTTTAAAATAAGGACGTGTAACCTTATGATGCTGTGCTGGTTCTGTGTCCCGATCGATCGATCTCTCTCCGTTCCACTAATATGTTCGGACACATGCACACAGGCCCCTCTTCAGAAATGCGTTGACGGTTGCCATTTTGCAAACGATTTCGATAAGTTCGCACTCGCGGACCGCGATCTGCGATCAACACGATCTGTACCGCCACCGGCAGGCAGTGTAGCGGTGCCCACCACCGCTCGCGCTAAAGATTTCCGATCCTTGACGGAGGGTTTCCAGTTGGCATTCCTTCGGTCGACTTCGATGACTCCGGTGCGGGTATAAAATAAAAACTCAATTGCCGCGCCGTGCCGACAGTCGTTATGTTTTGTGTTTTTTTTGCTTCTTGCTTTTGCGTTCATCTCATCTCATTCGCCCGCTCCGGTCGGTTCCGAGAGATCGTTCATGCAAGATTCACGCTTTGGCAAAGGTTGCGCGCGGCGGTGGCGGCGGCGACCAAACCAATCGCAAACCAATGGCGAGAAACGCGGGTTCGAATCTTTGCCGGAAGGGATAAAAGACGCCTTTCCACCGCTTCGGGCAGCGTGCGAGCGAGAGAGGGATAGCCTTTGGTATGTCCGAGCTCCGGCCGCTGCAAAAGCGGTGAAACCTTCGAAAAACCCTTTACCGCGCTTCTTCTCTCTGGGTGGGGAAAAAGGAAAAGCAAAAGGTAGGGAATTTTCGCGTGATATTTTTTTCGTCCTCCCGCGGAGTTTGTTTTTGCCGTTCCGTTCCGTTCCGTGGTTTCTTGCGCAAACCGTCTTCCACCTGCGAAGAATGCCGCCGCACCGCACCCGAGACCCAACCCGCACAGTCGTCCCGGTGTCCCGCTCGGTACAGGTCGGCGGAAATCGGGAGGGAAATTATCGAACGCTGGAATGTCGATGCTTGTTTAATTAGATTTTTCCAACAATTTTCGGCTGAAATCGCGCTTTGAGGACGCAAGGACGGGACGGATGAAGGGAGAAAGGTCAAAGGAGGAGCGAGGAAGAACCCGAAAGGGAATGGCCGATGAATGGCCGGTCCGGATGTGAAGTTGTTGAACAGGTTGTACGCACCGCCGATGAGGATCAACTGTTCTCGTCCGTAATTATGTCTGTACTCCGAGCTGCTGCATACAAAGTGGGCATTTCTAGAGCGTTTACTAGTGTTGGCACAATAAAATGGCGTAGTAAACTTCTGTTGGGGTATCACCTGGTTACTGGGCTTCAAGTTCATTACAGTTTGTGAGGTTACATTCTGCCATTCGTATCACAACAGCCTCTGTATAGACCAATAATTTATAACCTCTAAACCCTTTCGGTACATCCAGAATGGATGCGCCTGTTTAAAAACGTTTCAATCAACTAATGCCACTTCTCATCTCGCTCTCGGGCATCTCGTTCCAGCAGGATACAGCTCGATGTCGAGTCGAAACTTCCCTCCCTCATTCTGGAACAGCAACTACGTTCCACCCACACCTGCCCCAACGCACCATCAGGTAAGTGTGCCAGGCTTCCGAAGGCCCTGCCCGGACCGAAACTGACGTGGAATGTTTCTGCCCTCTCCTTCACGCGCAGGTTTCCGACCTTTACTCCACCGACGGTGGCTACTCGGCGGATCCGTGGCATGCGGCACACTACGGCTCGTACGCACACGCTGCCCATGCGCATGCCGCACACGCCCACGCGTATCACCACAATATGGCCCAATATGGCAGCTTACTGAGGTTACCCCAACAGTACGGACACACGTCCAGGTGAGTCAGAGCAATGCAGCGGAAAACTGCAGCCATTTCTGATTTTTTTCTCTTCATTTGGATCGGTTGCCAAGCAGCCCTGCGTTGCCATGGAGAGCTCGAACAAGCTAGGAGCGTTTCGGAAACGGCTGTCATTAACCGTCATGTCCTTTCATTTGCAGGTTACACCACGACCAACAGACGGCACACGCGTTGGAGAGTGCGGCCGCCTACACGAGCTATCCGACGATGGCAGGTTAGTATTACGTACCCTTCTATACAGCACATAGAAAACAACAATTGCTCCACAACGCCTCGCAGTGTGCGCTACGATGCAGTGGTCTCTGCCTCAGCAACCGGCTGCAGTGTCCGACGGATCACGAGCGCGGAGCGTTTAGTCGGTTAATTTCTAACAACCTCCCGCTCCCGGGAATCTCGCGTTTGATGCAGATCCCAAATCTACCAACTCACCGCCGGCGAGTCACTTCATCGTGCTCCGTTTTCTTCTCCTTTTTCAAACGTTTCTGTGGTGGCCCGGTCCGGCCCTTTACACAACGGGCTCTTGCTCGTGTGTGCCGTCGGACATTCCGACGGCAATTTGTGCTTTGTTCGTTGGGTTCGGCTGTCGGCACAGCATCCGTGGAGCATTCCGATTCTAGGCTCGTTTGTGAAGCGACCGTAGGGATTTAGATGGAGATAGATTTTTCTTGTTTGAAGACGTGTGTTTTTATTAAACATGCGCAGGGCATCATGATGGTGGTGGGGCTTTTCATAGAGGAGTAAGTCAAAAGAACCGACAGTACTCGGTTTATTACTTCCAATTGGTTACTCAACGCAATCGGGATATCTCGTCAATATATGCTAATGAGAGTATCGATTTAATTAGCAAAACTTAATGTAGACGCTTCTTAGGTTTATATACGAAATAATGTTGACCCACTGTTCAAGAGTTTCATTTTGCAGAGGGTCTCTCATAGAGAAATCTTTCTGGATCACCCATCTCCTCCGTGCACGTCCAGTTATTTGTTAAATTGAACCATCCGAATTCTTATTCTAATGCACTTCGGCAGCCATAACCCAAATCCCGCGCACGGCGATCAAAGCAAACGCGGCATTGTATTTAGCTTTCGCGTTTTCCTAGCAAAACAACGCACGGGCAGTGCTTCTTATTTTTGGTACACATACACACACATATACGTCAGCATGCCCAGTAGCTCCCGATACGCGTTTAGTGCCGAATCTGGCAGTGGAATGTGTGGAATGCGATTTGAAACAGGCCGGGGGCGACTACGGAGTTAACAACGGCAACAACTAAAAGCAGCTCCCAGCCCAGTAGCTGCCGGAATCAGTCTGACAGATCACGCGGCTTCTGCAAATGAGAGAAGGCTTCTTATCAACATCTGATGTTTTTAACCAGTGGTTTCCAATAGATTCGGGGACGAAAGATTTCGCGACATATGAGGTTCGAACACTTCATTAGATTTGGACTCTGTTGCTGCGATTATCACGTGTAGTGTAAATCTCTTCGGGTTTAAATGTGTCGGAAAACCCTGTAAGCAAGACTAGCGAAACATTAGCTAGAGGAAGTGTACAGTAGTTAAATAGTTACCACATGTCAGCCGGTAGACGGTTCCGCGTTAAAATCTGTAGACACCGTTGACAAGGGGACAGGTGCCAAAGTTTGTCCCCATATCAAGTGTGTCCGTACCGAGACACGAGACACTTGACTCGGAAGTTTAAAGGATATGCTGAAATGTGTGGCCCCATATGCACGAATATGCTACCACTACCACCACCACCACCAACGCGAAACGTTGCAGTGTCGTTTGATCTAAAGTTGGTCCTTTTCGGAGCGCGGACCGCCCGGTCCGTCCATGATGGCCGAGAACCAAGCCATGTTGTCCTTCGCACTTTCGGGATGCCGTTTCAGCTAGACCCAGGAAGATAGGCCGGGGACAGGACGGGAGACATAAATAATTGCATTTTCCTTTTGCGCGTCCGTCATGTATATAAACTTTGACCCGGATGCAAAGCATGGGGGGACGACGGAAGCGCTCCTACTTGGCTTCTTCTTGGCCGTTAACGTACGGAAAAGGGATCGTGGATTATCCGGGTAACTCATATATCCTTCCGCATCGTCCACCCACCGCTTTTTCCACCGTCAAGAAGAACGGGTCCGAAGGAAAGTTTTCCGCATGTAAAACGAACGCAATGCGGCACAATACTTGGCAGATGGGTAGTTGTTGTTGTGTGTGTGTGCCAGTGTTTGTGGATATGCGTGCGAGTGGGGGGAGAAAATTTATGTGACACATGAAAGAAAACTTCCCGCCACTTCCCTGCTGGTTCTCCGGCAAATGCGACGACCAGTAATCCTGTGCGGGATCCACAAGCCAAGAGCGATCGTCCTTTTCGAGTGGGCGAGAAAACTGTCCCTGCTGATTGGAGGGGCGAAGGGAGATTGGAGTTTCCTTTCCAGTTGACTCCACTGCTGTCCGCTGCTGTGAGAAAGGACAATGTGCTCTGTATCGGGAAACCGGTCTGCATCCTTGCCGGGAAGGAGGTGCTTTATATGCGTACGATATTATCGTTTCCAGGAGCAGAAGCTGCTGCTGCTGCTGTGTAGGATGATTTGTAAGCTATTCACACATCGTCGGATAAGCATCCGGTCAACGTGTGTGGCCGGGGCACACATCGTAGGTTCTTGGAAAAGTAATAAAAGCCCACACTACGGTGACGCTTCTCGTAGATGATCGCTTCTCGCAAGTATGCTATCTTTTGTGGTACTATATCGATTGCTCTCGAAGGATGAACATAAATTACAATCATCGAGGCTTCAAAAGCGTTGCCGAAATATTTTGTTTCATTGTGCTTTTGAAACAAGAGCTGTAGCGCAATAATCGAATAGTCATAAATTGCTGTAATTAAAGAAGTTGTATCTTGTGCGCTCAACTATTTCAGATACTTTTGCGCGCGCAGTGTCATTTTGATTTATGTCCGATTGTTTGTAGAACGGATGCAAAACATACGCGTAATTTCTTTGCTGATATGGTTCTGTAAGCCTGTCCGTGCTAAAAATGCTGTAAATCCTCTCATCTTCCTCTAAGTAATTTCCAAGAACGGGTCCAAGAATGATTGCGTTCCTGTTGGTCCCGGCTTAGGACAAAAGACTGAAATGCCTAAGCAAGCTTTAATTGGAAAGGTGGAAGCAGTGCGCGAAATTAATATAGTTTTTAGTAATTCCAATTGTTGAAAGATGGCGCCACTTACTTTCTTAGTAAGCTTCAGCAAGCCTGGATAAAATATTTTGAATATATGATAGACCAGACAGGCCAGATATCTAGGAAGACTTGCATGAGAGTAATGGCTTTTGATTGAAAAAGAAATTTGATACTGAATTCCTTACCCTACAAATACCAAACGAACGATAAAGATTAAGAAAATCGATCCAAATCCTTTAGTCGAATCCAGAACATTGAATGAATACGTGAAGAAACGTTTGACCCAAGCATGTGTTCGCTCATTCGTTAAGTGACATGTTTTACTAGTGAAATCGTAATGTTACAACCTTTTTTTTAGGGGTCCTCCTGTGGTGAAGCTTTACATCACCGACTGAACGTTACATTAGCACCGCCGTATGCCTCTCACATGCAGCCGTAAAGGCTTACGCAGACCCTTTAGCCTGCCCGGTTCGTTTATGCTGCACCTCACACCGCATACTTTTTGTACGCCAAAACATACATATCCCGGTGTGGCCTCGTGGGGCGTGTCTTCGGCGCACACCGCCGCCGCGACAGCGTTCGCAATTGGTCGACCCAGGGACGTAAATTATTTATTTCTTTTCTCATTTACGCGCTTACGCTGCCCATGCTTCTCTGGTTCTCTGGTTGCGCGCCCGTGCCCGAAAAGACGACTGACCGCAAAAGGGCAAAAGGCACCACAGCACAGGCAGAGGCAGAGGCAAACGCGGCAAACGTTTCCCGGTGTTGTGGCTACTGTGTTTCAAAGCTGCACACGCTGCCGATGAGTTATTGTACACGGCACGGTCCGATTCTTTGCTAGGCGAGTCTTTGGCTAGAACGCATGTCTCCAAGAAGTAAAACATCAAAGTCTTGCTACTAGTAGGTTTAGCTTACTTTTCTTTTCTTCGAAAAGGGAACCCAACCAACCAACCTAGCGGCAAATATTCCATTTACTAAATTAATTGCCCTCCTAACGTTCGCGTGGGCTCCAGCGTGCTTCACATCAAACCGCACCAGCGTTGTTCTACATTCAAAATGAATAATTGCTGCAATTTCGAACCAAATAATAAGGGAACGAATTTCGGGCGAATGAATTACCGTTTCGGAGAGGGTTTTTTTTCGGCGCTCTGCGTGAACCTCACGCCGAACGAAATGGATGGAAATGGACGCGCGCACATTAAATTAAACTACTTGGGGAGAAGAATTTTTCCCAACTTTTCTTCCACCGCCAACTCGCCATCCGGACGAAATGAGATTTTCTTTTCCTCCTATCTGATGACGGACGACAGCGGGGAAAATTATTTTGATGGACAATGGAAATGACCGACCGACCTTATGCACGCACCGGCGGTACATTTCAAACGGAACGCGCTCGGTTTGCATAACTTCAACGCTGGTGCGTCTGATAAATGTGGTTTCATTAAACGCGGCAACAGCTCGCCTACTTTTGCCCAGGATAATGATGAAAATATTCATCACTGCAAGGTTTTCGGAACTTCCGGTTGAGCTATGTGTATGAAAATGGAGGGTCTTCTGAAATCACCGAAAAAAACAGCTGGACAGATTTGAATAAATCGTTGCATTTATTGTAAAAAAATGAGAAAATTCATTGGAGCAGTGGGAAACTCGCAATCGCATATTTCTATTATCCGTCAAGAGATGACGACACGGAATGGAACAAGAAGCTATAGCTTTCATGCCTGATAAAGATGAAACCTTGTAGAAATAGAAAACATAAGCATTCAATTCCATACTTGAACACTTCAAACAAAGAAAGGATGCCATGAACATAACATTTGAAGCAAGGAACGTCTTGAAGAATCAACTTTGCAGATCAAAGTAGCTGTGTGCACTGTTAAATAATGGATAGGCTACTAAAACGAAGCCAATATTTGCTCTTCCATATCAACTTCTACCTTAATCAACTAACCAATCGTTAATATCGTCCTTTCCTCTCGTTGCAGGATTAGAAGCGCAGGTGCAGGAATCGTCGAAGGATCTGTACTGGTTCTAGATAGTCAAAGTGCAACGCGCTGCAAAAGACAGGCGGGCAGATCATACAAAGACGCACATTATACCCTGTAAGGAGACAAAAATCGCGCGGTTTCTGGTACAAAACGAAGCAAAGCTGGAGCACTAAAACTGCTCGCCTGAAGACGACATTTAAATGACGCGAGACGAAAGGCAAAACACGGAACTTTTCGGACACAGAACTGACGGACAGCGCGGCAAGCCAGCCCCGCTCTCGTGCTAGTTTTATATTTCCTCTCTTCAGCAGCGGGGGCGAAGAAGATCGGGGTTTGCGCTCCTTCCTTATTGTACAGTAGTAGAGTATGAAATGATAGAATCGCGGAAAGCATTACGCTAGTAAGAGCAGTAAGGGTTTGTGCGGTTGTGCACGCGAACCAGTGAGAAAAAAAGTTAAACAAAAGTCTCCCGAACGAGCAACTCTTCTTCGGCAATGATGCGCTAATAGTGAGTATATCGTAGAGAAAGCAACCGCGAAACCGTATAATCAAAATCGAATCGAGCTCGATCATGAACAAGTTGAAAAGACAGTAGCAAAACGCGTGTAGTTATAGGGGAAAGCAAAGACAACCAAAATGTGCGTGAAAATGGGCATGTTTTTAAAACGCTGTATGCGCGTATGTGTGTGTGTGTGTGCGAGTGTTACTTTCCCCCCCCTGGTGCCCTTGGAACAGACATGTTGAGATGCACATCTGACAGGTTTTTTTTGTTGTTGTCTTAAAAGGATTCATAATCTGTACACATAATTTAATGAAATCCCATTTCCTTTTCAAATAGTTTAACCTTCTATTGCACGTGTTATATAAGGGAACTGTGAAAGAAGGATAAGATTGAGACGAAGAAAAAAAAACGGAACACGCATCACCGTACGAAACGAACGTGCATATATTGCCTGTGGATAGATATACGGTAGTAGTTTTTATGTGATTGTAATTTGAATTGAAATTAAATCAAGCAGCTCAAAAGTGTATCACACATACCCACACACACACGCTCAGAAAGCGCGCACAAACACACCTGTTAGACACCGTTGGTACGAACGGGAGGATGTCTGGGTGTTTAGTTATTTTAATTGTAAAAAAATCAAAGCCCACCAGCAGATCCTTCTTCGAGCCCTCTGGTGGGTACCTTGTGGTAGGTAAGATAGCGCTGTTTGGCTTCATCTGAATCCGATGGCACTGAAGAGGGACACTGGACAAACAATGGCGATATCATCGTAAAGCGCAAGCAGCACACTCGAACTTAAACCTTCACGCAACACAAAACTATATATAAATATACAACAACAAAAAACACACATAAACACAATTATCACTCTCTCATCCCAAATGTGCAAGTATATGAGAACGAGAAATAAACGAAAAAGACATTCGGAAAATGAAAATCAGTACTCAAGTGGTTGCTTTGAAATCGCATCATCCGAAATTTGATTCTTCATGACGACATACTCCCGATTGTTCGGTGTCATTCTACTGACATGATCTGCAGGCCTATGCGCTGTGGTCCTTCTATTGACTTCCGTAGCTATGTGAAATCATATTTGAAGCAGCGTTTAAACAATCGTGTTGAACATCACGTCCCATCTGGAACGCATGCATCGGTGTTTTGTCACGGTGAGCGCCACTCCCGCTGCATCTCAATCCCGCATGTTCCAATTAAACGGAGCAGCCTTCGAAAAGGGCCCAGAACGACCTTTCATCCGCTCATTAATCATCCGCTGCCGGACCCCGGTGGCAGGTTGGTTCATGTGTATCCGTGCCGTGTTTCATGCCCGTACGGCGACATTGCCTATCTCATCCCAACCGTTCCCAGCGCAACCGAAAATCGATCCCAAAAAGCGCACTCGAGCATGGAAAAAGAACCAAATGGTTTTCGAATGAATATAAAAAAAAAACAAAAAAAACCCAGAATGCAACATCTGAAGCAGCAGCATCCCTGAAAAACCACATTCCCATATAAATTAATACTCGTTTAATTGATAAAGTGTAATGCGTTGTCAGATGTCAGAAAAACTGATTTATTGCCCAAAACATGTTAATTATGGTCGCGGCAGAGTGTTCGTCGCGTCGTCGGCGTGCATGCATGCATGCCTGGTAGGCGACGACCTAAACCGGCACGTCCCGGTCCTGTCTAGGGGAGTGGCTTTCACAGTGACAGGAAGTAGGAAGCGGTACCGACGGCTGTTAAAAAAGAAAAAAATACTCACTGATACGTACGGATGGGTTGCTACGGTGGCTCACCATGCGTGAAGTGTCCCTTCCAGTCTAGAGATTCACCAAGACACGCAGCTTCCGGCACGGTATGTGACATTTGAGCTGGGCGCACTAATGCAGCCGCACATTCTTGCGCAATCTCAACGCGGGACGAAAAGCCGGAATTAGCCTATGGGTTATAATGTGGCGCATTTTTGGACTCATTTTTGGCACATACCGCAACAAGCAGGGGTGATAATGCGTGCAGAAATTATCACATCACAGTCGACTGAACATGAGCTTATGCATTCCTTGATAAGAAACACGATTCACCATTTGACAATTAGTGCTAGTACCTCGCAAAAGCTGGAAGATGCAGCACGACCTCCAGCGGGTTTGCTTCGTTGGCACATGAGCCTCGGTGTCTAGCGGGATTGGGTCGGTTGTCCACCACATGTGCGCGTCCGTTGGCCCGTGGTGCCCATTTATCATGCACGCAGAAGGACACATCCCGATTCTGTCCGGGTGTAAATGAGCGTGTCTCCTCTGCACTATTTATTTCCAAACTTTTTTTTTGCCAAAAGGCTGCACAAGACCGGCGGTGTTGGCGCATTCCTTAGAAGCAAATTCCACTCATCGTTTTATTTGCACGCTTGCTGCTAATGTGTGCGCCCACTGGATGATGTATGTTGAGCGCTGCGCGCAGGCTGGCAAAATCTCACGGGCAAGGATTGCAATCGGATTAGTATGCCATTAAGCGAAAGCTATAGTGCGTTAGAATAAGGTTAGAAAAAAGCTTCAACAAACAGACCTGGGGACAGTAAGATGTCTTCTGGGAATGATATCTTCCCACGGTGCGCACGACGGTGATAGACACGACGACTCCAGCTGAGATATGGATATTTGACTTAGTCTTTATTTTGTTTTTGCTGTACAACGATCGACCAAACGAACATAGCATCCAGGTTTCAGAAAACAATCGCGATGGAATGTGTTATTGCTTTTTAAATGATTATTTATTGAAGCAATTGATTAAATGGCAAGCGAGATCATTAGGAGAACAAAAAACGTCTCCTAGATGCTTCTTATCGCACAAATTTCTTCTATGGATAAATGCTTTAAATCAAACCCCTCAATCAGCGTTAAACTTGCGCAAGAGTGTTATTTCGCAAGATCCGTTTTTTAGCGTTTGCTTGAGTTTAAAATCAAACCCCTCAATCAGCGTTAAACTTGCGCAAGAGTGTTATTTCGCAAGATCCGTTTTTTAGCGTTTGCTTGAGTTTTCTTAATACTATAAACGAAAGAAACGTTTTTTGTTAGTCACTGGTGAAGTATCCCATGCTTGTAAATAAATCGCCCTGCACTACATACTCTGCCTTTGCCTCGGAACCCTTTGCCTGATAGTTTAGCTTCCAAATATCCTCGGGATTGTAACGTATCGGAACCTCCGGTTCTGCCGGATACTTGTAAACATAGTTATATCCTACACGCTGGGTATGTCCTGTTACCATCGAGCTGGACGACGATTGGCCACGGCTGATCGATGCGTTGCGTTGAAAAGCTTTGCTTGGAGGCTGTGGGCGCCCGAAAGCCACATATCCCGGATGCGGTTGATTCCTGGCCCTGTTAGGGCGTTTGGCCGTATCCAGCGTTTCGTTCCGGCGCTTCTGTCTTTCATGCTCCACGCGCATCGCTTCGACCGCCTTATTGCGGCGCAATTCTTGATACCTTTGAAAGCGCTGAATTTCATCGGAACGATCATCCAGCTCGTTCAGAGTGACAGCGGATGTCGAAGGTCGCGCCGATGAGCTACGAATAGTTGGCGTAACGGGGCGGCCCGTAATTTTTCTGCCCCGCGTAGGTGGAGAAAATTGCTCGCCGTATAATTGTGTGGAATGGTTGATCGCTTGAAGTTCGCAAAACAGCGCATATTCTCTCGCGAATTGGTACATCGGTTTGGATAATTTGATGGGTGGAATTAATTGTTCATCCACTGTTGTTTCGTTTGTGGCAACACTCGGGGTAGCATGCCATTCTGTAGCCTCCACATTCAGTTTTGGTTGACAATGAGCTTGAATGCTCTTTTCAACGCCTACAGTGTCCTCAGCCGGATTATCTTTCGTTTGCGGCTGTTCCTCCAGCGATTCGATAAGCATCATAGCAAGCTGTTGCGTAAGACGCTCGTCGCCTGACACTGTCTGTGCGTCAGCAGCCGGAACGGCTGCACCTTTGCGAGCGATGCCGGTTTCCGGAACATCGTCTAGCACGTTGTTTGTACGGATCTTCTGGATGGTTTCGCCTGTCACCGATGGCTGGATATTTTTGAAAGAAACCTTCTTCTGGACCGTTGATTCACCGTCGTCAGCAAACACCTTAAATCCGAAGGAAATATTTTCATTCTTTTTGGACGGAATCACGTTCACACGAGTTTGATTCACGTCGATATCTGTAAAAGCGTATCACAAAATAGAATTAAGCTTCATGAGCGAAATTTTGAATTATATCGACCGCGCAGAATACTCACTGCCGAGTGGTTTTCGCTCTTTTAAGATAGATGGTTTAACCACAGCCGACTTGACTGTGTCGCGAGCCTTAATTCCAATCATGTTTGATGATTATCTGAATGCGTCGCTGGCACAAATTTTCACCACCCGTTACGTAAGCAGAACTGAAGCACCTGACCTTCTGGGAAGGAATGGACAGTGCAGAACTGAACACGTCTGCTCATCGCGTTAACTCTGCCTACTGGATGGTTGCCATGGTAGCGGATGCCAGTCTGGCTGCGTCTGACCGACAGTACGCAACCAATAGGCCAACTTGACATCCCGTGTTCTTTGATTTCTGCAGATTACATAACACCTCACTTGGCTAATTATGGTACAATTGGACACTGTTGCTGTTAGAATTCAACTCGATTCAACTGGAGAATTCAACTCGATATCGAAAACTTGGTATAGCAAAATAATTTGTGTTTAAAAATACGCGTAAACCACCAGTGCCTTTGAATTGTCACGGACACCATCATATCCCGTGGGAAACACATTCCCGAGCAAATCTATCGCGGATCGCTGCGAAGACAATCTGCACGACATGAGTTTTTTTTTGTTTTAAATCGCTTCAATATTTCACCCATTAATTGACATCATTAAGTAAGCCGCCCCGAAAACGGAACGGCCGATTGCTCCGTCCGCGGGCGAGGGATGTGTGTGTAGAACGTTGCCGAAACCATTCCACAGCCGTCAGTAACGTGGAGCCCGATATGCCGAGCGCCTTCGCACGTTCCTGTGCGCGCTTTTCACTCATATTTATCATGCTGGCGCAGCGCGAGATTAAGGGGTGCCGCCGAATCTTTGAATTATCTTGCCAAATATCAATCCTTCGCCCGGTACGCGGGACGTGACAGCGTTCGCAGCTTGTGCCGGTCTAGACTGTGGCGTTACGGGGCAATGGATTATGGAATGTGTATTCTGGCTGGCCACAGTGGGACAGG
>KZ073056.1:54428-72032 GCA_002091845.1 Anopheles cracens
TAGGTTAAAATAGAACAAATTAACAAATAACAACATACATACTATTAGACCCCGTGAGATGCACGATCAACTACCACATACCGAGTAAGCCCGGTATAAGGCTGATCGTTACAAGATCCCTACCCAACAAGAAACGGTTGGTTTAAACATCAATCAACCATACCTTCTCGGGGATGGAGTAGCCAAATATGTACGATAAACACGCCGAAACATACCGAAAACGTCAAAACACCAAAACAAAAACAAAAACAAATAAAAGAAAAAAAACAACAACAAACAACAGCGGAACAGTGATAATAATATGCAAACGTTGATTTTGCGTTGTTTAACTAGATAAAGAACAGTTAACTTAAACAATCGGGACATATGGCCTTAGCTGCCGGTCTCTACCTTTGTGACTCTATCATATGGATTACCTGGTGAAGGCCCAGGAAGCTGGATTCACCAGATCAACCTAAGCATAGCCACACAGACGAAGAAGAAGAAGAAGATTTTGCAGTTTTAACGTTGCAAAAGGCTGTAGGATCATCAAAATCGACGTAGCCGCAACTAGAAAGCAGTAGCGCATAATATTGCAATAGAGGATTGCCATTTACCCCTTCAATCGTTTCAAAACAAAAAACACCGGTTTCCTCCTCACTGCCGAACTTTCTATCTCTTCTAGTTTCTACGGTAAGCCTTACTTTACTTTGTAATCCAATTGCGAAGAAGTGAACTGAAGAAACGTCCTCTTTTCAGATGACCCCACAAAACTTTCACTCGCATTTCGCGCAGGTGGAAGTGTGCGAAGCGCAGTACAACATCCGCGTGCTCAAGATGAAGGATTCCGTGTTCATCTACATCGGCCAGGACAAGGCGGAATCGTTCGACGAGATGGCGGTGGCCATGCCGGACGCCAGCAACGCGTCCGAAGTGCTCGGCACAACCATCATCGGGCCACCGGATGGCAGCGGGGCACAGGACCTGGCCCAGCGGCTCGCCAAGAAGCTGAAGAAGCAGGTCTACCTGAGCCTCGGCACGTCCGTCCCGAACGATCGCATCGTGCGGCCGTCGATCGAGAAGAAAATATTCGACGATATCAAAAACAATGTCGAGTGCTTTTAAAGCACCTTCCTATGCGCGAAACAGTGGAATAACAGTGGAGAGATAATCGGTCGGAGCTACACTACACTCAATACCTCGTGACGGAGGAGGGGTTCGCTTTTTTGCGTACATTAGGGCGTGTGATTTTACAATGCTTGCAGAGAATTAGCAGATTACGTGCTGTGCCGTATAATATTTTTTTGGAAATAAATATAAATGTAACAGGATAAACTCATCCCAAGCCGGATTGGTGTAAGCGACCAAATTACGATCAACCTGCGAGTTAAGTAGGCGACAACGATTCGGCTCAATTAGCCACAGTCGTTCGATCGTCAAACATAAGCTAATCGTGCCGCTTTATGTCTCCAATCGAGCGCAACCATGCCCGGTGCACCTGATCTACGTTAGATCACCCGCAGTCCATGCTAAAACCTCGCTTTGGCTCAGTTACGTGAAAGTGTGTGTGTGTGTGTTATGTGCTAAAATGCGGTCACTTTTGTTGTATCATTCGTTCGCTTCACAATCGGATTGGTTACATGGTTGAACTTCAAGACTTCTGCACCGTTTAGGCAACGAGATCGGAACTGCGGCGAAAGTAATAATGCTCATGCAGTCCGCAAGCGTGACGGATCTCGCCAAAATTTGGGTGTATATTTGGTGCTAACTGTTTTTCGAAGCAGAACGAACCGTTTTGCTTCCGTACATAACGATGTATGAATGATCTGGTGTCGTTTGTTTCAATCTTAGCCCGGACCGGCTTCAGAAGGATGAAAAATAGGTCATAATTGAATTACTGTTTGCATTGTGTGGAGCACGCCGGAGTTGCGCTACCCCGCGACCGGCCGGTGAATCGACGCGTGACCAGACCCGTCTGTTACGACTTTCCTCGTTTACGCTGTGCGACTTGTGCGATTCCACGCTGCGCGTTTGTTAATTATGATATTGATGGGTAGCTTTTACTCTGCCAGGCTGGAAAGAAATGAGACATAAAAAACCTGCACCGCCGTTGTGATCTAAGTAACCTGGCAAGATCGCATACTCGACCACGTGCCACGCTTCTTTTGGAACCGCACGTTACGTCACGCCGTGAAGTTAATAGTGCCTAATTGAGCTTGAAGAACGCATCGCGGCACCACGTGGTGCATGCATTCTGCTAAGTACGTCTCCGCCGGCGTTCGAAAGCGTAACAAAACGCTCCGGCGATAGATTCTGCACAGCGATTATGCCAGAGGCGCTACAAAACGAGACAAAGACACAGTGTAATAGCGCATCACTTTGTTGTGTCTTATCGCATCTTCGATCGAACGTTTAAGAGTGCGTTTAGATCCGCTTTTTGAATGACATCATTTGCAGCGTTTTGTTTTGTTTCATGGGCGGAAAACATGTGGTGGGACACCAACGAGTGTTGTGAGGCAATTTCGAAGAGAAGATCTTCTATTTTTATAATTTTAATTAAAACAGTTTTTGCAACAAGGTGTTCAACTTTCTTTATTTCTATTGACATATTCATATTTCTTTTTTTTGCGTGTGGAGTTATCATAAATCTGGTTTGTTAACTCTTCTTAGATATGCCTTTGCTTAGATGTCTGCTATTATTTTACTTATAATTCAATTATTAGTAGTATTCATAGTAGTTTCGTTAGATTATGAACAGTTATGTGGAATGTTTTACTTATTCCATTTGATGAAAATAACAATATAAAAACTTGCTAAATGCTGTCCTAAAACGAACGAACGCAAAAGACTCTGTAATTGCATAGCTAAGCTATCAAATCTTCTCTCACTCTAATTTTGGTCCTTCTCTCAACTGATTTCTTTATTATTTCTGTCACAAAATCTGCTCTTCTTATACCATACAGAAGCCCTTTGCTTGTTGCCCAGCATCACCTGTCGCACCGGGTCCAGCTCCACAAACCGCCGATGGGAGCTGAGCAGAAAGAAAACCCCATCAGGAACTGGAACCACCGCACACCGATTAACCGAGTTAATGTGGACCACCGGACCACACCAGTTTCGCTTCCGATCGTGCCCCGGGTGTTATGCAACGCGCCGGCCCGTGGGTGGGAGGCTGGTTCTCCGACACAACGTTTCATACGCATCACAATTTTCCATTTCGTTCACGCAAACGCTCGCCTTACGTCGCCGCGATGCTGCGAAAGATACTTGTTTTACATTTTTTTCCCTCCACTCACTTTCGCGCACTTTGGCGCGGCCCGCGCGCGCTTATCATAAGCGTGTCGTTGCGCTCGACCGTGCCGCACCAGATAGGAAGCACTTTTCCTGCAGCTTTCACAGTTTTTCCTCACGAGAGTGTGTGTGTGTTTTTCTTGTACGACTCCCATCGCACCGCATCTCACAGCTTCCCTGTGCCGGCTGGCTGTTGGCTGTGTCCCCAGGAGAGGCACACACCACGAAATCACGCTAATCGATTATGAAGCAAACCGGGGCGGACTGACGAATGCGCCCCCGGAGCTCGGTGATCTTGTGTTGTACCATCGCATTGTACAGCACGAACCGTGCACGTTGGGACGTTAATTTCCTATCCGCGCGCTGTCGAGTGCAATCGATTTAGCAAGCTGCAAACTCGCCCGGTCCGATCCGGGCCGGGAAGGTGTTGGGAAGGAAAGCAGGGATTTAATGATTGGGTGTTCGAACGCACAATGGGCCGGTGAGGAGCGGAATTATATCAATCCGATAGGCACACACGCAGGCGCCGTCTGTTGGGAAACCCGAGCTGGAAGAAAGAAGGAAGGAATGTAATGGACCACCCGCTCACAGCTTCCGGAAGGGATTGGATGCACGCAGAGCACCCAGTTCCCATCGGCAGCCCAGAGGTGTTGAAATTGAAATTGTTTTCTTCTTAATCAGCGCAAGAGTGTTTTCCTCCTCTCGATGTGCGCCATAACGCTGTGATGGATATAAACGCAACTATTTTGCATTAATTTCGATAATTGCTTTCCCGCTTATAACCTCTTCCAGCATAAAACCCCCATTCGCTCTCTCAGTTAACCCCATTTTAGAGTGTCCCGTGCGTCCCATAAATGTGCGAATTTTGTCACATAATTAGCAGGAAGTGATCGCTGCCGGTGGTTTCACGTGCATGTCCACCATCCAGTTAAGGGCTTGCTCGACCACTACTCGTCGGCTAGACGTAACGCAACCCACTCCGTAGAATAATGACAATTATGTCTCGCGGAAGTTAAATTATTTAACAACGCAGCCGCGCTCGTTCGCGGAGGTGCGCTTGTGAACCGGTAATATTGAACTACATATCCCAGTACGGCGCTCGGTACCCGGTGTTGCCCCACATCCGCACATTGCCCGGCGACCGGATGATGGGTGGATCTATGGATGGATGGATTGATCGCCTGTGTGGGAAATGTGACCCCGCTGCAGGGGGTTGATGCACCGTATCACTCTCTGCTTGGATGCTGCCTTGCCGTTGGAACGTTAACCCTTGAGTGTTTCGTTTTTTCGGGGCCATTTTGTAAGATCCACCCCGTATGGAGTTTATCCATACTTTGGCTTCTACAGTTTCTGCCAAGGTTTTTCTTATCGAAGAGCATGTTGTTGAGGAAACAACATAGTAGCCATAGCAAAGTGTCATGGGTGAGTATGGGGAGCGTAGTAGGCTTGGACGACTAGAAACTAGAAACTACTTTGAAAACGTGAATCTTGACATCTTGAAGCGATCAGCGGCCTAACTGCTTGAGTGTTTACAATATCTTGGAATCCTTATTAAAATAACTCATTTGTTCAATTCAAAATCTTCCCCGAAGGGTTGTAATGTCCACCACGCTTTTGGTCCAATTTCTGCAGCATCGGAAAAAGGGACATTATGTCATCAACACGGGCCACACCGGTCCCGGTTTCAGGTTTTACCTTCGTTTCCCGCCTTCCTCGTCTGTCTTCGCTACCGTATCCCGATCTACGCCTGCTTCCAATTTCCTCATGCCAATAGGGGCGTCGAACGGACGTCGATTTTGAGACGTCGTCTTTGAAGGGCCTACCCCAGTGCACCGGACAAGGGAGGCCGTTCGCAAAAGGGCATTGGCATCAGCTGCCAGGGCCACCCCATGATTTTGCGATATAAATGTGTTCCATTTTGCTCCAGTAGCACGTAATCCGGTGACACCTCTCGGACAGATCACAACGTTCCGCGAGTGTCGGGCGTCACGTCAAGAGTCGCGGGAAAAGCGTAACGGTGGGAAAACGGGCGCGAGGGAGAGGAAAAGTTTTGCACGGGCGCGCGCTCGTCCGCACGGGTCGGGCGCAATTGAAAAGCTAGGAGTTTTCTCTCTTTCTCTCGGCTCGAAACGATCGTTTTGAAGGAGGGGAAAGTGAGCCGTTCTATAAGTACGGTCGGTCCCCCGGTTTGGACGGTGATTTCCCGGGCATCAGCTGGCAAGGTCGGATCGTACTGCAAGGGAGAAGAAAGTGCAAGTGAAACGGTTGAAGCCAAACAACAGAGCGATTCGAATTTTGGACGTGATTGTGAATTGCAAGTGGAAGTTGTTCGTCAGTGATCGTGTGCGACTTTTCTTGATCAGCGTGAGAGGTGTATTTCTGTGGTGAAGTTTCCGCGGAACCGAACGAGTTTTCAACATGAAGTTGCTTATAGTGGTAATTAATTAGTTATTAATGAACTCATCATCAAGTGATCATCGTTAAGATATGAACTGTTCCAGCCATTAAGTATCTGAGATTCAAATTTCACTCATTGTTTTTAGGACTCGCCATGAAATCATGTGAAAGATATGTGTCTCAATCAATTTCGATTCCGTTTTTGAGAACATCCCACTAGAAAATGAGCTTGTAAACTTGATTATTTAAATGGTTCTAGCTCCCGAGCTTGTGAACAACTTGAAGGAACTCAACAGATACGGAATACTTCACACTGTTGTACTGAAGAGTTACTCGCAAGTTAACTTCATAGCTAGGGCCATCATTGGCTCTTATAATGATCGTTAGATCTTCAAGAAAAAATAGTTTTAGCTTACTTTCCTGCAATTGAAAGCGATTGCGACCTGCCTGAGGTTAATGCGCGTTTTTCCTGTTGCTTTTACATCTGTTCCGTACACAGACATCTCTTTCGTTGTACCGGAAGCGATGTTGGATCCGCCAAACCTCCGGAAGATAACAGCACCGGAGCTTGATAGCGAACGCGAGATGCAAACACAAAAGTGTGGCGAAGAAGAAGAAAGCGCACGCGCGCGCATAACGAAATGAGCGGCGCAACCGTCCTCTTGTTGCATCACCTCCAAAGTGGGTGGTGTCGAATGAACCACGCCAAAAACCACGTTCGGAGTGCATTAATACTTTGACCATCAACGGAGTTTTGTAATTTTGAAGCTGCGTTATGCGACGCAGACGCAGTTAAGGCGGCAAGAAATTATTTAATGATATTTCGGCACACTGCAGCGCCGTTTGGCTGGGGAGCCAAATGAGCCACACACACACTCACGAGCATAAACGATCGACGGAAAGAGGCGAAAGATTATGTGTGAATCAATCATTTGCTGTGGTGAAGTTTTTTGAAGTTGTTTGTTGATATGTCTATATGGAAATATGTTTTGTAAACTCTTTAGAAGCGGCACGACTACGCCCTCCTACAAACAAATCAACATTAGTTACCTGTTTATTTTTATTTATTACTTTACGTTTACAAGTGTACCGTACCTTTTGTTTCTTCTTCTCAACGCCATCCCGTTCGTTTCTCGTTCATGGCCACTCGATCACAGCAAAATGATAAGCATAAAGCCAAATAAAATTAGTTAACGTACCGAACGTTGGTGTGTTCTTTCGGGCAAATGCTCAATCCGAACAGTGGAAGTAAAAAAAACAGTGTGATTATATTTTTTCCCTTGAGATAACTGGGATAAAGAGGTAGAACGGGTTGGGGGGAATGTGCAGCTGCTGCTCCCGTTTTGTAACATTTCACAATATCAGAGCAACGACGAAAACACTGGAAACACTACACTCACACTCCCAATCGCTTCGACACGGTGTAGTACTGCTTTTCGATGTCGTCCAGCAAGCCGGACGCTCCGAAACGGAACAGTTCCGGCTTCAGCCACTCCTCGCCCAGTGTCTCACGGATCATGATCATCCAGGCGATGGCATCGCGGACTGTTCGGACGCCACCGGCTGGTTTCAGCCCAATCTTCTTTCCCGTCAGGCGATAGAACTTCTGTATGGCACGAATCATGACCAGCCCGACGGGGAGAGTCGCGTTGACCGCCTCCTTGCCGGTGGAAGTTTTTATGAAATCCGATCCGGCCATCATGGCCACCATCGAGGCTTTGTAAACCTGGTTGAAAGAAATGTTTAAGATTAGCATCTGAACATTTGAAGCGCACAGTCAAACGTTTGAGACTCACGTTCACCATCGTGCCGCACTCCCCAATACCCAGGATCGCCTTCAAGTGTACCGTCTCGCCACACGCCTTGCGCATCGCAACAATCTCATCGTACAGCTCCACCCATCTGCCGGTCAGCACGAGGCTCCGATCGATCACAATATCTATCTCCGTCGCACCCTGCTCGACCGCGTACCGGATCTCCTGTAGTCTCGTCTCCAGTGGGTACGACCCGGAAGGAAATCCGGTCGCAACCGATGCGATCTGAATGCGACCCACCATCCCCAGTGCTTTAAGCGCGCGGTACGCATCGGGCACCCGCGTTGGATACACGCAAACGGCCGCCGTGTGTACCTTTCCCCGCAGTCGGGCGTGAGCAACCGGGTCCGCGAAAGGATACGCTGCCCGGAAGCACAATCGTGTGACATTCGCATCCGTATCATCACCGGCGAGGGTAGTTAGATCTGTTAGCTGGAGTGCCTGCAACGTGTACGTCAAGAACTCCTGCTCGCTTACGCGTTTGATAAGAGCCGAGGTCAGCAGGTCAACCGAGCGGACCACGCAGGAAAGATTCACGCGCACGTTGGCGAGATGCTTCGCGTCTGCAATGACATGTTGGACGAGAGGAATCTTTATTAAAGAACGAAACAATTCGTTGGTACCATTTTGTTTTACTTACCGTACGGAATCTCAACGTTTGCCTTCATTTTGGTAGAATTCTAAGCAGTTTCCTTACCGGCCTGATAACAGTTTACCTGAAAGAGGAGGAAAACTAAAGGTTAAGTTTAATTAAACTGAGATGCAACCATGTGTCTCTTCGGTTTATGAAGCGATATCAAAGAAAACTATATGAAATATCTTACAAATTATGGTAATAATCGGTAAAATTTATCAGAGAAACACGCACGTCGACTCCGTTTGTTGTTGATGTTTCGAACACTAACGGGCAAATCAGGTGTCAATTGACGCTTTTACTGCTTTGAGCTTTTATAATTCGAAAACGGTTAGAGAAATCGACAAACGGGTTTCATCAAATGTCTCATACTTTTAATAAGTTTTTAACGAAACATTTTAGAAATACAACGTGTTACTAACGCGTAAATTGAGGTGTCGAATGACACCTAGACGGCCAGTTTTGGTACTTGTTGGCCGATTGGTGTGAACTGGCAGCACTGGCAGCATTATTTTCGAATCTTCCACAACCCACCCGGCAAAGTCCGTTGAACTTGCATGAAAATCCCATACAACTTGTGTGGCTTGTTATTGGCTTGTTATCGGCTTGTTAACAGTCAAATAACAAGCCAGCCTGTGACGTCATCCGTAGCCCCTCCCTCGTTTGCCGCTCTCATTCTTTAGTTTTTTTTCTTCCGCTCCCAGGGATCCCAGCACCCTTGGCCGGTTTCATGAGGTTCTCATGAATAATAGTCCGGTTTTCATGAGGTTCTCTTATTTGCTCACTTCCACACATGATCCGCACTATAGGTTTCGGCTGTTTTGCACATGATCATGGAAACGATGGCTTCTGCCGAAAGGTGAAAACCGACAAGAAAAACACGGAGATTGTGTCCGGTCCGGTGGCGGCCGCCTTTTTGGTGGATTAAACGGCAAGGAAAAACGGGGCAAAAATTGGGAAGACGCTTTGGACATCGCTTTTTTCGTTCGTTCTCTGCGGCACTTCCACGAATGTCGCTTTTTGTTAGCGATATTCGATCCAAGTGCGCACTGAGCGCCTTGCAACTGAAAAGTTGGTTCAAGTGGTGTCCGATTGGAAGCCAAAACTTCGACTTTAAATACTTCCATTGATCGAATTTCGTTGGCGTTAGCTGCTTTTCGATGGGTTTGTGGAAATAACACCTGATCTATCTATTGTTACCCCTGCAAAAGTGCTTTCCGAGTTTGATCGAGTCCTAGAGTAAATGAATTAGAATTTAAATAGATTTAGTTGATAAAGTGAGGTGCCAGTTTAGTTTATTAACTCAAATCATCTCTAAACAACACCCCAAACAGTGTGATTGTCGGCAATTTATCAGCTAGCAACACCCCGGAAGCGGCTGCTAAAAGTAATACAAGTCGCCTTTTTTACACCCTCCAGCCTGACGGATAGTGTTATTATTTTATCTAATCGAAAGCATTTTTAACCCGCATCTTGCGTTTGATTTCTCAGCAAAGCAAAGTTCACTTAATCACATAGTGTTGGCGCGTCAGTGGCAGAAAAGAAGAGGAGAAAGTGAACAAAAATAATAAAAAACACGATCGAGTGCGCCGCGCGTCGCCGTCGTGACCTCGATGATAATGAATTAAAATTTGTGCTGCCCCCTCCCCATCATCCGCTGATGGGTTAGAGGAAGAGATAACCCCCTGCGGCACGTTTCGTGTTGTCCGAAGTGAACCAAATAAATTAAACAGTGAAAGGAAAGTGAAAATAATATAAAAAAACACCACCATAATTCCACCCCGAAGGAACGGAAGATATCACTGTGTGGGTGTGTGTGTATATGTATGGTTGGTTGATGTTCATATTTTTGGTACCGTGGTGTGTGATTGTGCTGTGCCGATAGAGCAAATTCAAAAAAAAAGTGAGGTGGAAAATTTTCGGTAAATTTCATTTTCATCATCATCATTAGGCCCGCGTAGTAGGCGGTATTTTTTGCCTAATGCGACCTGCCTGCAACCCGTTTCCCGCGGTGTGATAAAATCGGATCGACAGCGTACTAGACGCCTCTGTGTTTGTGTATGTGTGTATGTGTGCGCGCTCGTGCGTGTTTATGTGTGAATCTTAGTGAAAACGGAATCTAACCGTGTGCCTTCCCGCATCTTAGTGTGCGTGTGTGTGTGTGGAAAATCGCGCCGATCGGTGGAAAATGAATAACAACAGCTCGCGAACGCATCTGCCCTGGATGTTCAATAACTCGCTGGCCATCCGGCAGGAGATACAGCGGTTCGAGAGCGTCCATCCGTCGATCTACGCCATCTACCACCTGATCGATCTCATCCCGGACGTGCAGGTCGCGCAGCAGATCCGAGATCACGTCGTCTGCATAGAAGGTAAGTTGTTGATACATTTCTAACTCTTGCGTAAGATTCGCAACTTCAATTATCTTGAGTGAAAAATCGAGCTTCGACAACAATATTACTTCAGCTCACATGTCCGTATAAGATCTTCAGGAGAAATTCTATGTAGTTGAATTTGGATCTAGGATGTCCTCAGCATTTTGCAGAGGATCAGACTCATTAGAATCCAAGAGCCTGGTCATGTCAGTAGAATGACATCAGACGACTCAAGGCAAGTATTCCTACAAGAAATACAGGTGTGAGAAAGGCTGGCGTCTATTTCGAAACTATTACTATTTCTATTGAAACTTGTTACTTTGAAATTGTTACGAGGTACTATTTTGAAAGGAAAAAAAGTCTGGGGAGACATCTTGTGTGACTTAAAACAGCACACTGGTGTGTCTGTCGAGTCAAAGTTGCTGCTCCGGCAGACAAAAAAACGGAAAAAAGGCATCCCAATTCAGTTGCCAGTCAAATCAGAGGAAAACCCCCGATCCGTCGCACATTTCCTTATGCTCTGTGCAGAACTTTGTTGCGTGCGAAGTTTGTTGGGGAGACGGTGACGGGCTGATGCACCGTTGAATGGGGCGGTAACGTATGCAGAACAGCTGTAGAAAATTTAACGTTTTTTTCGCCTCCTCTACTGCTTCATGCTACTGCTGACACATCAAACTGATGAAATCAGAAGAGGCGTAAGCGAGTGTCGCGACGCAGCACACACATGACAGACCCCATGACTGGGAGGAGCTCATTGGTTCCAAAATCCCAAATAAAATCGCGAACAACACGAACTGCTGACACGAAATGGGCGCCTTAATTTGCACCGATAAGCTGATTAGTGGCGGAGGGAGGGAGAGAGCGAGAAAGCGAAAAAAGAGGTTGAGGAAGGATTCAATTTAATAACGAACAGCAGCTGAATGGACGACAGCAGAACACACTTTTTCCGTGCCCGACCCATTCCGTTTGGTGACGAGAGCAGATGGGATTCGCAAAGTGTTTTGTTTACCGTTCTTCTTCGGCCCGTCGCAGGAAGGTTCTGCCAAATACCGGTTCCTGTGCGTATATGAGCGGTTTATGGTTATGCTAATGGTGTTACGGCTTACGGTTAGCTAAAATTAGACGATTCTACTCGGCCGACGCCGACGAACCCGATGCGGTTTTTAGCGGCTCGCTCGATGAAACTATATTTTAAGGTGAGCTCCCGTACGTCCAGAACTGGTCTGCAAAGTTGTGCGACGATCGGGCGATTTAAAATCATTAACTGTGACCTAATTTTGCATTTTATTCATTCGAACGCTTTGCTGGCTGGTGGTTTTTTCTTCTTTATCTTCGTGTTAACGTTTGCTTGAACTGATTTTGCGAAGAAGTTATCTACTGCTGCGAAAATGGTGCGAAACGCCTCCAAAACTGCTCGGGAAGTGGTGCTGCTCAAACATTCCGCAGCCGTAAAGAAGGCCGTCCGCTTATCGGTGCTGCTAGAGCAGCAGCTACCCGTGGAGTTTCGGTTTCCTCGGGTTTTTATGATGTGATAATTTTCTCACCCTCTCAGCAGTCTCTGGAGAACGAGCAGGGTCAGACGGTGGTGGTGCAGTTTGCTAGGAGAGCCCCCTGATAGATGTAGTGTGGGCATGGTAATAAAATCCTCAAGAAGGCGCACATGTTTCAATCGTCAAACACAATATGTCTAGTGGAGAAGCACCACTGTTGGAAATATTGGATCAATATTTAGGTCAAACTTGTACCCAGGACGATAAAATTGTCTTTTATGAGCTTGTTTTTCAGCAAAAAACATCATCTACCAACTGCGTATCTCCTCCGGGATGAGGGATGCCAATACTTGTCCCAGTGTACTGCAAACACTATGTAAGCCAACTGAAGCTCTCGGCCGGTCCGGGGCCAGCCTTTCTGCCTTCCCTGCTTCGGGATCTAATTTCCCTGTGTATCGATCCGCCCTCGGATGTCACTCAATGCCGGGGCTCGCTCGCTCCATCCGCTCCATGGCCCGAGAATGTTGTTTTACTAGACACGCTCGTCTTCTGCAGCTACACGGACGATGCAATTTTGCCACTGACACTTGCAACACCGACACCTACACAACTGGTAAGGCTTCTCTTCCGCAAGAGGAAGGACGAAAGTGTTCTATTTTTGAAAGTGGGCACGCGAGGAAGCTTTCTCGCACCGATCGAAGCTGTCGATAAAACACCGACCACTGGCACCGTTTTTTTTTTGTTTGCAAAACAGAAACCGAAAGGTGAAGCTAATTGAAAGCGAACGGAACACAGTGAGGTGTTCTTTGTGTTTTTCTTTTGAAAAAATGAGGTCGCAACATTGAAATGACTTACAAACTTCGTGAACAGATACTTTGCGAAGGACGTACGGGTGGAAAGGCTCCTCTGGAAGGTTCTCGGAAGAAGGGCTTCGACGCAAAAATGTGTCACAGGAAGCTCGGGTTTGATGTGCAAATTTTTCCCCCCACTGGGAGTTATATTTCATCCCGCGTACGCTTGAATGATTTCTTCAGAAGGCATCCCGGCATGCATGTTCTTCCTCCAAGGTACGATTCATTTGTATGTTTGCACGTGTTCTCGTATTCCCTTTACGATCCTCCGCAAGAGGGACCTTTTTAGTGTAATATTCTTTCCTACCTGCCGATCTGGTGCTTCGGTAAGTGTGCGTTTTCAATGAAGCACTTCCAAATGCGAGGAAACACATATATTCACCGCATGGCCGATACTTGCTCAAGGATTTATCCCGCAGTAAGCTGCCCGATTTCTGCCTGTAATAAAAGCTGATCCTCTCATATACGGGTAGTTACTGCGGGACGCTTCATAACCTTGACATCAACATCCCAGCAGGAAAGAACGAGCGCGGACGCCTCCAAAACTGCTCGGGAAGTGGTGCTGCTCAAACATTCCGCAGCCGTAAAGAAGGCCGTCCGCTTATCGGTGCTGCTAGCGCGTCAACTGACCGTAGAAGTTGGTTGTTTGACTTTGAAGCGCAAACTTTCGTTCTGTTGGAATAGAAACCCTCGGGCGTCGACCGAGACGAAGAATTACGTCAACTCTAGCCCCATACCCCCGGGCGCATCCGTGAAGACAGAAATCATCACACCCAAGACCACGTTTTCCGCGTGCGCTCGCGCCCGACCCAGACGCGTTTTTATTTGGCCACGTTTACTGTAAACAAATCTTCAAAACCATCGTCATATGGTGCGAGTTTACGCTTTCTTTTCTCGCGCACGGGAGCAAACGAAGCCACGGGTAATAAAATACTCATCCGGACCAGCATCAGCGTCAGCAGCAGCAGCTGAAAACTATTCTCCAAAAACTTCTGTTTTTCTCTTCTCGTTCTTGTTGGGGGAGGCAATGTTCGTAGGTTTGTGTTTGCTTTTTTATTCCATGTGCGCGTCAACTGACCGTAGAAGTTGGTTGTTTGACTTTGAAGCGCAAACTTTCGTTCTGTTGGAATAGAAACCCTCGGGCGGCGACCGAGACGAAGAATTACGTCAACTCTAGCCCCATACCCCCGGGCGCATCCGTGAAGACAGAAATCATCACACCCAAGGCCACGTTTTCCGCGTGCGCTCGCGCCCGACCCAGACGCGTTTTTATTTGGCCACGTTTACTGTAAACAAATCTTCAAAACCATCGTCATATGGTGCGAGTTTACGCTTTCTTTTCTCGCGCACGGGAGCAAACGAAGCCACGGGTAATAAAATACTCATCCGGACCAGCATCAGCGTCAGCAGCAGCAGCTGAAAACTATTCTCCAAAAACTTCTGTTTTTCTCTTCTCGTTCTTGTTGGGGGAGGCAATGTTCGTAGGTTTGTGTTTGCTTTTTTATTCCATGTGCGTGTCTATGTTTGTGTGTAGTTTTTTCCCGGTCAGGGGCGGCTAGATGTGTTTTTTTTTGCCAGATGGCTTCCAGAGAGATGGCGTGTTTGATGTTTGCTCGGTACTAGTTGGAGTGAAAGAAGCGAACGTCTGGAATGTCTGGAAAGACGTCATCCAATTGCTGCAAAGTATCAATATTCATCGGATCTTATTTCACCTCATTCTCGAGATCAAGCGTCAAGTGTTCAGGAAGAATCCACGCTCCCGAACCAGGCGGCGGTGTTGGCGAGGGCACACTCGAACGCTAACGCCTACACGATTAGCGCGATTATTTCCATATTAGCCTTTTGGCCCCCCTCCGGACGATATGTTTCACTTAACGTCACGGTTGAAACATTACCTCATCGAAGTGGCTGCGGTCGCGTGCGTGCCTACGCGCTGCGCACGATCACTAGTTGCTCACGTTGACGGATTGATTTGGAATGGTTTTCGGGGCGGAGGAGAGTAGGTGGAAGTGGGGCGAGAGTGTGACGCATCAAGGTCGAGATGACTGTGTTTCAAAAGACGCCGCATAGAATTATTTCAGCTGCTCGTAGATGCGTAGAAAAGCAGGAAGGTTGATAAATGGACTTTACATTAAAGTCACACAGCGATAAGATTTTGATGTTATTATATTTGGGAGCTTATAGATAACATGAAAATAAAAACAGTGGTATGCTTCATGAATCTTTCGAGAGTATGCAATCATCTTCAGCTAAGATTTGTTCATTTATGAATCTAAAACTTCAGAGATTTATAGATTTTTGGAGTTTAATGTATCTTTAGATTAATCCCGGAACAATTTTGTTCCATTTAATTGCATGTTTTCAATGCATTTTTGTTTTACAAAATTCACGAACATCAGATTCAGATTTGTATCTCAAAGATGGTGAATTATATCTCAATGGCTCTTGTGAGTCATTTTTAGACGCCTATAATCGTATGAACACGCTCATTCTCCAGAGCTCCAAACGAGAATATCGACCTTGACGCATGGTGTATGAGAACATGCACTTACCGACTGATGTAAATCAATCGCTCTCTATCGATGCGCTAACTCCGGGCTTTGTTGTTTCGCTTTTAACTCCAAAGTTCTTTATCTCCAACGAAGAACCAATTTCGAACTTGTCAATCCCGTGATTCTCATTAATGGATGTGAATTGGATAAAAACCATTCAACAATTCTTCGGTTGATTGCCGTGCGCTTCGGATGAAACGTGATCGATTGACGAAGTGAGCGATGATGCCGAACACGAGCGTTTAATTGTTTGTAAACAATTGCCTCCTCCCTATATAGCAGCCGCTCTATGTTTGCTTTTTTATTCCATGTGCGTGTCTATGTTTGTGTGTAGTTTTTTCCCGGTCAGGGGCGGCTAGATGTGTTTTTTTTTGCCAGATGGCTTCCAGAGAGATGGCGTGTTTGATGTTTGCTCGGTACTAGTTGGAGTGAAAGAAGCGAACGTCTGGAATGTCTGGAAAGACGTCATCCAATTGCTGCAAAGTATCAATATTCATCGGATCTTATTTCACCTCATTCTCGAGATCAAGCGTCAAGTGTTCAGGAAGAATCCACGCTCCCGAACCAGGCGGCGGTGTTGGCGAGGGCACACTCGAACGCTAACGCCTACACGATTAGCGCGATTATTTCCATATTAGCCTTTTGGCCCCCCTCCGGACGATATGTTTCACTTAACGTCACGGTTGAAACATTACCTCATCGAAGTGGCTGCGGTCGCGTGCGTGCCTACGCGCTGCGCACGATCACTAGTTGCTCACGTTGACGGATTGATTTGGAATGGTTTTCGGGGCGGAGGAGAGTAGGTGGAAGTGGGGCGAGAGTGTGACGCATCAAGGTCGAGATGACTGTGTTTCAAAAGACGCCGCATAGAATTATTTCAGCTGCTCGTAGATGCGTAGAAAAGCAGGAAGGTTGATAAATGGACTTTACATTAAAGTCACACAGCGATAAGATTTTGATGTTATTATATTTGGGAGCTTATAGATAACATGAAAATAAAAACAGTGGTATGCTTCATGAATCTTTCGAGAGTATGCAATCATCTTCAGCTAAGATTTGTTCATTTATGAATCTAAAACTTCAGAGATTTATAGATTTTTGGAGTTTAATGTATCTTTAGATTAATCCCGGAACAATTTTGTTCCATTTAATTGCATGTTTTCAATGCATTTTTGTTTTACAAAATTCACGAACATCAGATTCAGATTTGTATCTCAAAGATGGTGAATTATATCTCAATGGCTCTTGTGAGTCATTTTTAGACGCCTATAATCGTATGAACACGCTCATTCTCCAGAGCTCCAAACGAGAATATCGACCTTGACGCATGGTGTATGAGAACATGCACTTACCGACTGATGTAAATCAATCGCTCTCTATCGATGCGCTAACTCCGGGCTTTGTTGTTTCGCTTTTAACTCCAAAGTTCTTTATCTCCAACGAAGAACCAATTTCGAACTTGTCAATCCCGTGATTCTCATTAATGGATGTGAATTGGATAAAAACCATTCAACAATTCTTCGGTTGATTGCCGTGCGCTTCGGATGAAACGTGATCGATTGACGAAGTGAGCGATGATGCCGAACACGAGCGTTTAATTGTTTGTAAACAATTGCCTCCTCCCTATATAGCAGCCGCTCTATCCTCGAAAGAGAGAGAGCATAGCGAGCCAAGAAATGTGGCAAGAATGCGCCAGAAATGCGGATTGTTTGCGCATTTCGGGGTCGAATAAAACGATCCGCGCCCGCTGGTTTTGGTGCATTTGCGTTCCCTGCGATCACTCCCTTCTCGATTTGATGTTCCGTGTTTTAATTATATCACTCTACACTCCTCGCTCGCTGTCTTTTTTCGTTGCTGTCTAGTCAAGCGCGACATACGAAAAGCGTGTTGTTTACATGGCGCTCGGGGTGGTGTTTTATGAGGATATGGTGTGAAACTAGCTTGGAGCAGATAAACAGAATCGAATGTTGCGCAAACATAGAAAAAGGGTGCAACTTTATGAGCGATTACAAACAAGAAAGAGAGTGCGTACGTGACTTTTGTTATGGGTTTTCGTAAGCACTTTTTGCATGAATATGAAACAAATAATGGGACAGTATTGTTCTCCTATTCCAAACCAATGATCCAAGTGGCAAAAAGAGGCGGGCTGATGTTTGAACAACATCCTGGTTCCTGGTTTAGTTTTTCAGGACAATCTGTGCGGAATTTCACAAAAGCATGC
>KZ073056.1:75894-92284 GCA_002091845.1 Anopheles cracens
GTGGGGGTACGGGAATGATCTTGGTTTTATAGCCCCGGTTACGTTTCCGTTACGAGCCTTCGCCTTCTCTCTCCGTGTGTTCGCGATTTTCGCGTTGGGTCAGAAATAACAAAGTGCACGTTTGACTCTCGGATTTCAGCATCCCTGGCGAGGGGTGTCTAGGTGGAGAACAATTTCTAACGAGCACAGCTCACTCGGTCTGCCGAGATGGACTTGTGCAGATCATTCTCTACGTGTGTGTCTGTCCGTGTACGCCTATGAAATGACTAATCTCGTGGGGCACGAGACGACGATGCTATGTTTATGGAGCTTACCCATAGCACCGCAGCTTCACACACGAAACCGGCAGAGAAGTAGAAAAAAGGGCTCGATTTCAATTTCCGAGTTCGTGCGCCTAATAAGCGTCCGTTTTTTCGGGCGCTCGCTCTCACTATAAACACCCGGCGGGAAGGTAGGCTTCTTTTCGTAACTGAACTCGGCTCGATACCTGGTGGGAGATACCTGGCTCCACTGTGTTCGTGACTAATGTGTGTCTGGTGGTTCCACCGGCACCTCGCGATGGCTAGCAGTGTCATCGGGTGGAGCCCTCAGTTTTACACTGTGTCACGATTCCGCTGACGGATGATCGCGCAGTTTCTTTCATCGGTTTGACGGGGATCATCGTGGGCACAGGGAGGAGTTAAATATGCACAAGAAATTAATGAAGTGTCTTATCCGGGGTGAGCGGTTGGATTCCTCGAATCTCGTGTTGATCGCTATCGGACGCGATGTAGTTACATGATCATTATCGCGGTACCTTCAGCATATCCTACTGATCGTCATGATGGACAGCTGGCATTGCTGCCCGCATGTCCCCATGTTGAAGGTCCAGCATCATCCGTAAGCTAGAAAAGTTTAGTTGAAGTCGTACGTAGCTGGAATTCAATCGAAACCCTGACGAATGGATCACCCCGAGCAGAGCTTGAAATAGTTTTGAGTTCGTTTTGAAACCATCAGAAATTCGTCTATTCCCGTCCAGTGCGATGTGATCGGCCTCGTACATTAGGTACATAAATCGCTGCTCAATCAGACACAGCCCAGCCAGGCCCAGTTCAAGGTTCAATGGCCCCGAGGAAATTGCTCCGCCGGGGTGAAAAGTCATGATGCGATACATGACCTTGTACCTTAGGGGTTGTCTCAATGTATCTTGTACCGGTAACTTGTGTTGCCTACTTTTACGATCCGGTCTTTTTGTTTTTACGACATGACGTAACCGTGAGATACATTTTGCAAACGAGCAAAGATGAAACCCAACAAATGCTCATAAAGAGATCATACTAGCTAAAGTAAATGCCCTCCTACTTGTTTCCTTCCTGGCTATTTACATCTAGTTATGAAAATCCCCGCCAGATAAGGGCATCTTGGAAGTAAACTTGCTGATTCAACGTATTGGCTAGTTGATTTCAGCTGTATTCAGTTTATTATTGTATGTAATACTGTAATTCTGTGTTGGTTACATATTTGCGAAGTTAAAGAGTCTACTTGAAGAACTAGTACATGGGGAAACATAAGACTCTTGAAATGAACATGTCCTAGATATCATCCTCCGTTTAGTCTAAATCATCCCACATCGTATACGTAAATGATGTTGCCTTTCTGAACCATGCCATTATCTTCCAAAGATGTCCACATGTCATCCGCATATACCGAGAGGATGTAATAAGCGTTTGTAGCCCTGGAACAAGCATGTACCAGCGTTGATGAGACCCTTGGGGCATCGATGACAGAGCCGCTTCCTCTGGTTCACGTCGGCCATGGCAATGATGGTGGGGAAAGCATTCAAGAATATCATTTTAATGGGACACCCAGTAATGTGTGTAATGTGTGTCTGGTGGTTCCACCGGCACCTCGCGATGGCTAGCAGTGTCATCGGGTGGAGCCCTCAGTTTTACACTGTGTTGCTGCGATGCACCCATCCACCAGAGCATCATCAATGGTTGTGTAAACACTTGCTTACGAGCATGTCGGTGGGCTCATGTTCGCCCGTGTGTCACGTTAGCAAGTGTATGCTACATTATGTTTCGTTATTATTGTTGCCTAGTGTTGACCCAAACCACGTGGCAGGCTGTCAATAGTGCTCTTAAATACCACACAGCACACAGCGCAGCTGGCGGAGAGTGGTCGTGGGAGAAGAGAGGAGGAGAAAATGTCAAAACCATTCATTTGGCTCGTGCAAGCTCAAGCAGCGTTGATCGAGTGGGCGGTATTGATGTGAAAGGGGTGTAGTTACCGACCGACCCGTTCGTTCAATTGGTTCGATTCACCTGTCATAAGGCTTCGTAAGGTGGTTTGTTGGCAATGAATTTTAAATTCAAATATCGATTTCCCTCGGAGGACGGTGACATCTTCGACCGCAAATGTGGCGTGTCACGTAGGGTTGTTGAGTAATATAATGCCAGAATTCATTGCCGGTGGGGACGGGGTGAAAAGTCATGATGCGATACATGACCTTGTACCTTAGGGGTTGTCTCAATGTATCTTGTACCGGTAACTTGTGTTGCACACACACACACACACACCAGCTCACGAAATATGTCGTTTGTCGAACTCAGTTTTATGCTCGATTACGAATTATGTGTGTTCGTTCGTTCGTTGGTTTGGCTTTTAACTTACGGAACCAAACGCTGGGGAGGCAGCCTGTGAGTGATGAATCGTCGTGTGTACATGCAGCAAAAGGGCAACCGATGGGTGAAAGGAAATACAGGAAGAAGTCGTGCTTGTAAACGTGATAGCGAAACGAACGAGGGAGAGCGGGGCCAAAGAAATTGACGGCTGCAGCGACCGGGTCTGAAGAACTGACACGGAATGACCATGTTTCTGCTCGTAAAAACCCGACGCCAGCGATGCCATGCAGTCTCTGTTGGCAGCGAAATCGTGCACTTCTTGTCTGGCTTTTTGCGCTTGTGGCACGGACGTGGCAACTGTTTGTGGCAACCAGCTGATAATAATGTGTGTGCATCTTGGGTACGCGAGAGGGCAGCAAGACGTAAAAATAGAAGTCACGGTCTTTGGCTGGTGGAGCAGCGTCTTAGCACATCGTGCGCATGCATATCCGGTTGATAGTTTCATGGCGTTGCTTTCATGACTTGTGCCGCACAGGAAGAGCAATTTCCAACGTCTGTGCTTGTGTTGTGGATAGACAAACACGCTACCCGTAACTCCCGCCCTATTGGCTAATAAGGTACAGTGTACTATGTGGAAGGGGTGTAGTTACCGACCGACCCGTTCGTTCAATTGGTTCGATTCACCTGTCATAAGGCTTCGTAAGGTGGTTTGTTGGCAATGAATTTTAAATTCAAATATCGATTTCCCTCGGAGGACGGTGACATCTTCGACCGCAAATGTGGCGTGTCACGTGGGGTTGTTGAGTAATATAATGCCAGAATCCATTGCCGGTGGGGGCGGGGTGAAAAGTCATGATGCGATACATGACCTTGTACCTTAGGGGTTGTCTCAATGTATCTTGTACCGGTAACTTGTGTTGCCTACTTTTACGATCCGGTCTTTTTGTTTTTACGACATGACGTAACCGTGAGATACATTTTGCAAACGAGCAAAGATGAAACCCAACAAATGCTCATAAAGAGATCATACTAGCTAAAGTAAATGCCCTCCTACTTGTTTCCTTCCTGGCTATTTACATCTAGTTATGAAAATCCCCGCCAGATAAGGGCATCTTGGAAGTAAACTTGCTGATTCAACGTATTGGCTAGTTGATTTCAGCTGTATTCAGTTTATTATTGTATGTAATACTGTAATTCTGTGTTGGTTACATATTTGCGAAGTTAAAGAGTCTACTTGAAGAACTAGTACATGGGGAAACATAAGACTCTTGAAATGAACATGTCCTAGATATCATCCTCCGTTTAGTCTAAATCATCCCACATCGTATACGTAAATGATGTTGCCTTTCTGAACCATGCCATTATCTTCCAAAGATGTCCACATGTCATCCGCATATACCGAGAGGATGTAATAAGCGTTTGTAGCCCTGGAACAAGCATGTACCAGCGTTGATGAGACCCTTGGGGCATCGATGACAGAGCCGCTTCCTCTGGTTCACGTCGGCCATGGCAATGATGGTGGGGAAAGCATTCAAGAATATCATTTTAATGGGACACCCAGTAATGTGTGTAATGTGTGTCTGGTGGTTCCACCGGCACCTCGCGATGGCTAGCAGTGTCATCGGGTGGAGCCCTCAGTTTTACACTGTGTTGCTGCGATGCACCCATCCACCAGAGCATCATCAATGGTTGTGTAAACACTTGCTTACGAGCATGTCGGTGGGCTCATGTTCGCCCGTGTGTCACGTTAGCAAGTGTATGCTACATTATGTTTCGTTATTATTGTTGCCTAGTGTTGACCCAAACCACGTGGCAGGCTGTCAATAGTGCTCTTAAATACCACACAGCACACAGCGCAGCTGGCGGAGAGTGGTCGTGGGAGAAGAGAGGAGGAGAAAATGTCAAAACCATTCATTTGGCTCGTGCAAGCTCAAGCAGCGTTGATCGAGTGGGCGGTATTGATGTGAAACACCGAAAGTGGTAGTGAATGGGAGGGTTTTTGCGCACATAAAACGGAGAGCAAAAAAGTTTTATCTCCTTTTCCACATCAATATTCTTTTGCCAATCATGTGATTGACATCTTGCCAAAACCATCACTTAAGGTTGCGGATCGCCCAACGATTTCAATATTGCATTGACTTTTCCTGCATGGCCAAAAAGTGTCAGGTGGCAGGGTTTCGCTTGCGTCACCGTTTTCCAACTGATGAAAATTGCATCTCATTCCGCTCACGTACACCTGAGCCGAACCAACCAAACGGGGTGGTGCCGGGTCTTGGTAGCCATTTAGCAGCACACTCACACACACACACACACACAACATGGACCCCCAGTTCGATAATTTCTGACCCCACCGTGCGTTCGGGATGGGTTTCGAGTTGGGTGCCGTGTTCGTTTTTTACGATGGTATGATTTATCGACGATTGTCTTCACGCGTTGTGTCTGTGTGTTTCTGTTTCAGTTGTTTGGGATTGTTGTACAATTGTGATCCTAGATAAGGTTCGGTTGCTTTTATCGTTGCGGATCATCGTTTGAGGGATGCTTATTCGGTTTTAGTATGCAGACGGGCTCACGTTTGAAAAGTGCAACGAAAGGGTCGGTGAAAGTTATGAATGCTGCATTGCGCATATGAAACCAAAATAATGTAGAGTATCACAAAAATGATTTCACGGCAACATAAGCTTTCTTAGCGGCGACCAAAATTTATGTTTCACAGATGCGAACGAAACGATTAAAGTAAAATCATGAGACAATTATTGATCGGTAATTGCCAGGTTATGTTTTTGCTCCCCGGTTAGATTGTGGCCCCGGGAAGAAATCATTCCATGAGCTTAACGCTGTTTAGCAATATTTCATGCCTGTTCTGCCTCAGGCTTCCGCTGTTTTGTGTTCGCTGTAGTGTTGGTGGCCGAACCAACACCGCTCATAACTCGCACAGCAGAGTGTTATCGAAAAATCATGCTCCGTAATTGCATTCGCTTGCTACTGAATTATTATCGCTTGGAGAGTTCGCTCGCTAAAGCGTTCGCTTGCTAAAAGCCCGGTCCAGTGGAGCAGCCGCAAACGGGCAGAAAAATAGGCAGTGTCTGGACTGTCTGCTTCTCGTTTGAGTTACGAATCTTAAACATGAAGGAAGAAAAAAACACATCATGTTGCCTATTTCTCACTCTCACCTCCTTCCGGCGTTGATTGTTCCGAAATCAGGCTTCTCGTTTTTGGACGTTTTTCGGATCGTTCCGGAGCGCAAAGTTTGCTGCTGGGCTTGGGTGAGCATGGGTGTTGGCGACTGGTGGGGGAACGATAATTAGCTCCAATCAGGTGGGGGAGTGTGTAACTAACGATACATGTTGGAGCCAGCGCTTGGGTTCGGTTGGATGGCTGCTAAAAAGCTTTTTACCACGTGGCCAGATGGTGCTGGTGTATTCCCGAGCGAGATTGCTGGGGCGTTGTTAATACGTTAGGAGTTTTGTTGAAGTGTTTGATCAAGGGAGAGCTTGCGCCCTCTCTAGGGCGGGCGTTTCGATAGTTTTAAGTTGCGTTTCACTGCGAACTTTATAATTAACTTTTTTCTACCTTTTCCATTCCAGGTACGAGACTAATTTAGGGTATTACGCAATACGTAAGTTAATAACTAGCAATAATTGCATTTGTTGGGGACATATTCGCATATTTTCGTTGGGACTTTGTAGCATGCCATCACCGCGGTTTGGCACGTTGGAATTGAAAACATGATCGATAATTTCCCTCTTGTGGTCGACCGACCCGACAGTGGAGACATGGCAATTGACGTAATCCGATTATGAATTGATGTTGGACGCTGGGCAATGATATAATCAGGTGCGGCGAGTCACGGTTCCCGTAGAGTTAATCAAGTGCAATCAAAGTCGATTGGAGGTCATTAGCATAATCGACGAAATGCACTTAGAGTGAGTAATGTGCTGATTTATGTATGCTTCCTTCTTGTTTGGGCGTGGAATGTTTGCGTATTGGCGTGTATTAGGCACACAATAGTCATGGTTTGAAGAGGTCCACAAGCGTCTTAACGGTGAAAGTTTTTATGCAATTACTCCAGAGTGTTTGAGATATAAATAGAAAAGTATTCCGGTCTTCTCGGTTCTCTTTCGCTGTAACCGAACGGAACAGGCATACCAAACACCAATTATCCCCATGTGCCCTGCGGAGAGATGTGACATGCCTTTTAAAAGGGTGTGCTAGAGACAAATTATGTGTATAATTACATGGTGGAACTATTTTAAGGCACAGCAAAGTCAAGTACACAACATCGCGGGTTGTGGGTATTTTTGATTCCACACCGAGATCTCCTCCAAACATGGAGGCAATGTCTAGACATAAAAGTTGTGTTCTATTTTAGCACCGTCAGTTCTCCACATCCGGCTCGAGGGAGCAAAACGATGTGCAAAGAATTTCGAAGCAAGTTAAAAAGTTTATGGTAAAGTTTGTTCTATGTGAAGGAACCTAGCTACAACGATGTGGCTATAGTTGTAAATTTAAATTCTAAAGGAACGAAACTATAGGAACAGCGGCAGACACTCAAATGGACCAAACGATGGTTGAAAACTGTCCGTTTATATGAGGCGGACCGAATTTGGATCTAAAACGAACACAGAAATCGGGGACAATTTTGTAGCTAATGATTACGCATCTTAAAATACCCTCTTCCGGCCGGCCCGGGTGCGAGGCCACCGAACCGTAGCTAATCGAACCTGAACGTCGACGGTGCCACACTTCTCGTGCGCGATATGTCCGTGGCCGTAGGATAAGGTGTTTACATCAACGATACGCCTCGTTACGCTTCGTGCACCACGCACAACACAGACGAGGGCGCGCGCGAGAGACATCGAAGTCATGCTGAACTCCTCCTCGACCCACGTTTCGGGTTTCGGTGGAGAAATTGCAATGTGAGTGGGTGTGCTGTATGAGACCTGGTTCTCTGGATGGTGCCGTTGGGTTTTCTCACGCCGGAGCAGCGCGTAAGTGTTCCCCCATGAATGGCCCACTCGACCGAGCCGGTCTCCGGACTGGATTACCTTTTTTGGGACGCCTTATGTCCTTGCCGCGGAAGAGTGAAGTGGAAGGTGCGCGGACGTCGCTTTCTGGATGGCCGGTTTTGCAGGTCTCGCTAACCGGGCGGGGATTAAAAGTGGGTCAAAACACCGGCTACGGCTACGGCAGTCGTTTACTTGCATTCGATGTCTAGCGATCCACATGAGGGACGTATTGGCAGAGGTTGTTAGGGCAAGTTTATCGCAACCATTCGCCTACAAATACGGCTCGCACCAGAGAGATATAGATTCCCCATGGGGCGGGGGTGTCTTTTCGTGATTTTATTCGTTGTCGGTGGTGTCTTCATTAGCATTTTCCGCTGGAGCACGGTGGGTGTGCTATCTGTGTGGAATGTATGCAGAAACTTTTCCCGGAGATTTCTGTGAGATGTGTTACCCCAAGGGAAGCTCCTGTGCAGCATTTCTTAGACGCTCTGGGAATCTTTCCCCGTTTTGATAATTTTATTTGAGTTGTACAACCACCACCACAGTGTACGATGACGGTTCCGTGATTAAATATGTATCAAGCGGGTTTTGTTGCTGTTGCAAAACTGTGGTTGCTCCGTGGTCGGTACTTGTGATGTACAACTACCTACTCCTCCCTGCTGTTGTAAAGGGCAGAAATATTCAAATGCGCAATTACAAATTGATGAGCAAAACTGTATACAAGAAGCAGTTTGAATAAATGAGCTTTTAAGTGAACGATCATGACATGATTTTCTTGATTCCGCGTCGAAAGATCGTTGATTGTTCAGGTCCATGTTCACCGAGAAGCGTCACATGTGCATACGATCGTCCGCGCAGGCGAACTTATTGTTCTCGGCGTACCCTGGGAAGTCGATTGGTGTTTAAATTCCCAGGCTACACAGCTATGGAGCGGCTTCAAGATTTATGGAGCAACAGCATGTAACAGCCACCGCCAGTCTTCGGGTCGGGTGTTTTTTTTTGTTTGCACTTAGGCGAGACCAACGCGTGAGTTCATTCAGTCGGATCGCAGACGCCGCTGGCTAAGGTGCAGATTTTAGCACAGGGCCGTTTTAAGAAGTGTTCCAAAAAGCCTCAAAACACGTGATTTACAGACCAACACTGCAGTGAAGCAGACCAACACTGTTGATACAGTTACTGGACGTTTTAGCAAGCTAATGGGCGGAAGTGTGCTACAGACAATTAACTAATCAAAACCGCTTAAATTAACTTCTCCAGCATAGTCTGTTATGGTTCTTGCGATTGCTCTAGAGCCTTCACATTGATTCTTTTTTATCTCCACCAACGAATTATCCTACCAGGAACATCCATTTCCAGTCCGGAAAATTAGCCCACGGGTGAAGAAAAATGGCTATCTGCCAGCGAGAGTCCTCCCGAGGTTGAATACCACCCGGAATACTTTGCACGGAACTTTATTAGTTTCTCCGTAGCTGTGGCAGTTGGCATAAAGGCAAAGTTTTACTTGCTAGAACTGGCTCAATTGTAGGTAGTTATCTTGTGTGTGCGGTGGTGCGTCTTCCCGGTCGAATACTTCTTCCGTGTTCAGAAACCATTTGCAGAAGTTGATTTGCGGAAAAAGAATGGAGTATTTGAACGTTAATTTTGTTGCTTCACTAAGCAAGATAAAACACTGGCTCATGCTGTTGTTGTTCTTACTGGTGGAGTTTGCTAATCGGACTCCAAAATACTGCCCGTTCTGCGCAGTAGACTTTCAGGCTGTTATTCAAGATAAGTTTTACTTGCATTCGATGTCTAGCGATCCACATGAGGGACGTATTGGCAGAGGTTGTTAGGGCAAGTTTATCGCAACCATTCGCCTACAAATACGGCTCGCACCAGAGAGATATAGATTCCCCATGGGGCGGGGGTGTCTTTTCGTGATTTTATTCGTTGTCGGTGGTGTCTTCATTAGCATTTTCCGCTGGAGCACGGTGGGTGTGCTATCTGTGTGGAATGTATGCAGAAACTTTTCCCGGAGATTTCTGTGAGATGTGTTACCCCAAGGGAAGCTCCTGTGCAGCATTTCTTAGACGCTCTGGGAATCTTTCCCCGTTTTGATAATTTTATTTGAGTTGTACAACCACCACCACAGTGTACGATGACGGTTCCGTGATTAAATATGTATCAAGCGGGTTTTGTTGCTGTTGCAAAACTGTGGTTGCTCCGTGGTCGGTACTTGTGATGTACAACTACCTACTCCTCCCTGCTGTTGTAAAGGGCAGAAATATTCAAATGCGCAATTACAAATTGATGAGCAAAACTGTATACAAGAAGCAGTTTGAATAAATGAGCTTTTAAGTGAACGATCATGACATGATTTTCTTGATTCCGCGTCGAAAGATCGTTGATTGTTCAGGTCCATGTTCACCGAGAAGCGTCACATGTGCATACGATCGTCCGCGCAGGCGAACTTATTGTTCTCGGCGTACCCTGGGAAGTCGATTGGTGTTTAAATTCCCAGGCTACACAGCTATGGAGCGGCTTCAAGATTTATGGAGCAACAGCATGTAACAGCCACCGCCAGTCTTCGGGTCGGGTGTTTTTTTTTGTTTTGCTAACCCATGAGCTGTGCATCAGGGCTGAGCGTGTCGACCAGAATTTCCACCCGCTGGTGCCGCAACACAATGGAGCAATAACGCTATTCATGAGCTGAAATTAGCACCTTTTCGGGGCGGGAAGTTGCCGTTTGGTGGCTGGCCGTGCCGGCGCGTTTTGTTTTGATCGTGGTAGCATACATTTTTCTCTCCCCACAAGAAGTTACCGTGCCGGGAGGTGAAGATAAAGAGCTGGGACACGTGTAGAAAAGGGTGCATGCAGTCATAAAACAATTTTATAGAGCAGACAGGAAGGGCCAGTCTTGTGTGTGCATTCGTCTTGCTGCGGATTTCACGATGTAATGTGATTGGCACGTGTGAGCATGATGTGTTAACGATTAAATCGGTCAGAAAAAAATTAATGATTGAAGTTTGTCGGAATTAATTGCTGGAACGACGTTTTCCGTGCTTTCCGTGCAAGAGAAGATGGCGTTATCTTTTGAATTATTCATGAAGAGTTTAAATTCTTGTCTGTTTTATTTTCGTGCTGAATATTTTCAGTAGCAATAGCTAAAGAAAACAACTTTATTGGCGGGATTCAAACTCTGTGCTGTGTGCTGCTTCCAAACGCTTATACTTTTGCTTCCGATGTTATTTCTTGTTCTATTACTACTAAATGAAAAAAACAATTGTTGTGTTGTAATAAAGAGCTTAATTTGCATACATCTGTTTTATCAGGTTGAAACACCTTTAGAGAGTATTGAGTATCGCTTGAAGCAACCACTCACATCGATCGATTCCAGTTGCATACACCATACACTCGCGGTAGACTTTTCCGCAGCTGTGCTAAGAAAACACGCGCGGTGGAAAGCTAGCCAGACAATTGAACAGCTTCACTAGAGAGCCCCCCGGGCCGCTGTTCTGAAGGGGTTTGTATGGACCTACGGAAGAGTGGATAGAGCGCATGCAGTTTAGTGTTTGCCACAAACAGCTGCACAGACAGAGGCTCTGCGTTAGGATGGTTCGAGCGTGGAAGCAAAAGCAGAAAAACACGCATGCGATCGAAGTCATCGAAGGTGGAGTGCTCGGTCGACAAAAAAAAACTTCTCCTCGCGCAGTAAATTAGAAGAGGTTATTAACAATTTCTTTTTATGGTCGATCGAACACTTCTTCCGCTCGAGTGTCGGCTTCAAGGTTTTTTGTTGCTGCTGGGTTGCGGTTGTTTGCACTCTTTTAATTATTTTTTATTATTATTGTGGCACTGGGGAGGAGAGAAAAAAGAATACAGCCACATAATGCCGGTCATTAATTCCTATTCAGTCTATGTACACTTACGCCTCTATTAGTAGAGTCGTAGTGCGTAGCGTACGGTTAGTTCCGAGCGGAATAATATTGTCCCACAGTGTTGAGCTTTTGATTCGCGTCACGTGGCGGTAGCGACCGCTTTTGGAAGCTTGCCTAATTCCGATAAATAGTAATTTACATACTGCTAATAGTGCGTTATAATTGAGATTGATTATATATTCATCTGCAATTCCGGTGTGGCAGTGGAACACCCTCGGTGTTATTGAACGATTCTTGGTGGGCTTGGAATAATAAACTAAAAAAAGTAACAACACATAACACAACTTGTTGACGTGAGTCATGGGATGATGAGAAGACCACAAAAAGGAAACTATGAGTTGCGAAATAATATTTTTCAGCCGTCTTTTAAGTTACATTAGATATTGTTTGTGTTAAGCAATGTTTTTTGATGATTTTTGTTCCGATGCTGAACATTTTTACAGTCCACGCTTTGGCTTTAGTGATGTTGGCTTCAACGTGGGTGGTGTCCCTTCAAGAAGAGAGGGGACAAATGAGAGGTAAATTGAATGATTGCCACCGTCATTACCGAACGTTGATTCGACCGGAGAATGACACACACACATGATCGAATGAAAATGGATTGGTAGAATTTTCTCCAACACAGTTCTAAGCCCGACTAAATAATTGGTCTATTTATTGCATCGCCTTCCGGTGGCAAGAACGATTGTTTTCTGTGTCCATCGGAAAGCCTTTGCCCTTCCGGAAGGTCAACTGAGCGTGGAACATCAGCAACCGGAAGGACACCGAAGGACATTAACGTGCTGGGAAGCCAGATAAGAGGAGGCAATCAATAAGCTCGGACTCCATCCGTTCTCCGTGGGGGACATCGGGGTGCGTATGCTGGACAGTGGAAGCGCTTGACTTATGCGTGCAATATCTTGCCGTACCCTATTGCAGCAACCTACCGAGATCGTTCGTGTGCAATCAGAACAATCGTGTACAATCGTGTCGAGCAATTTTATAGGATAATTCACATTTGCATTTGGCAACGCATCGCAAGGGGGTTGGTGTCCTTCTCAGCCGTTAGGACGTTCCAAAGTGGTGGTGAGAGATTCCGGCGGCTCCTAACTAGAATGTGTGACGGGGTGCAATGCGAACGACATTGTGCGGTGAGCAAGTTGTGGACGAGTACGTCGAACCATCATGTTATGCCCCACATTGCAAATGGTCGGTGCACGGTGATGCAACGCGCCAGACGATGGCAGACGATGATACACACAAGGAAACCGCACAAGGCGCCACCGTAGATGGCCTTAGAAAACGTTTCGCCACCATGTGCATGTTGTGAAATGAGTCTGATTAGAACCGATGATGCAGAGGACGTCCGCCCGTGAATGTAGATGATAATGCAATCTTGGTCTTAACACGAGTGAAACCTCAAACTGTGTTTCGCATCTTTCTAGCAGTCTCCTAGAGGCTTGGCAAGCTCTCACATGCCAGAGCTTCCGGGGGGATGGGTTTTTTTTTCGTTTGTTTTGTGTCAGTTTACGCAATATTTTTCTCTCCGTACACGCTTCCTTTACAACAGGGAGATCCTGTTCATTATATCATCACACAGAGAATGCGCTCGTGTTGGGCATGCGTTTTTTTTTTCTCTAGAAAACAAAACGAAACCACCGCCTGCGGCTAGAAAAAGTAATCTAAATTCCGACCGTTCCATCGGCCTCCTGCGCTCGTACTCCTGCTACGGATGTTCTTTTTGTCCCTATTTACGTCCTATTTGATGTTGTTAGCATCGTTTTATACTCTGAGTCTTTAGGGGGCGCTTTTGTTGCTGCTTGTGTACAGATTCATAGTATAGCTTTGTAGTGTTTTTTGTAAAGTGTTTGAACTACCGTACTGGTGGTATGCGAATATAAAAGGCCATAAATGCATATGGCAGTTTTTGTCAGGTTTCTTTTACATTTTTCAAAAAGAGAGCAGCGAAAGAAACACACACATAGTGTGGTGTTGTGTACGGATGAAAAATGCATCGCTTTTTTGGTTTCCAAAAACAATGTACAAAAACAGAACTTTCCGGATTGAGAACGCGTTCTGCCTGTGCACGTGGGTCCACGCTGCAGAGTTCCAGTAGCCAACCCGTAACCTGCGTCGGAACTGGAGTCAGACTGACGAATGACCACGTCAAGCGACTTCATTAGCATAACATGCTACCGCGCACGCGAAAGAGAGAAAGAGAACGGGTCCATTGCGCTCGTTGGCACACAACCTGCGGCTACTCTATTTCCATTTCGCGACGCGCGTCCACGCCACTCCAGCGCGAAACTGCTTCACCATGGCTACCCAAACATTTGCTGGAATTAGTTTTCGTAGTTCAAGGGCGGGCTCGTGAGCACTTTCTCTAACGGAGACCCATGCGTCCTTCGCGTGAACCACCTGCTGTTATTTAATCCAGCAGCAGGCAGCCAGCAGTGGCATGTTTTTTTGTTTGCATACGTCAAATGTTCGAAGTCGAGGTTTGCGGAGTCGCGAACGTTGCTCCTTCGGGGCATTTGGAAACGCGAAACTCGCAGAAGAATGACTGTCCTCCTGTCCGTAGGCAGCTATATCACTTTGAGTGTGTGTGTGTCTCTGAGACTGTGTTTATATGTAAGCGAAAAAAAGGTAAGTGCGCAAACATAAACACAAATTAACCTCCAACACCTGGGGCAACGAGCGAGTGCGACTGTAGAAGAGGTGGACTGCTTGTATGCTGTTGAGAGTGCGTTCGCGTACGCCGCCGTCGAATCGATCGGAGACCCCAGTATGGCGAAGAGGGCGCCTCGGGTCTGCTACGTGTGAACGTTTCCAGTTTTGAAGGGGCAAGGTCAAGTTTCAAGCACTCTCGAGGTGAGCATAAGGTGACCTGCCGGGACCAGTGGAGTCGTTTTGGACCGTGCCAAAGTTTTGCTTTTACATCAACTGTGGTAATTAAACTCGAGCAGGGATACAAAGTTTTCTCCTCGTACCTTTACGATCCGAAAATGTCCAAATGTATATTATAAAACATTCCCCTCCCAAAAAAGGAACTAACCACCATGAATCACCGTCATCGTCGTCGGTGGCGCTTAACCGGTTTGTTTTTAATTTATGCACGCAACGTACTGTTATAAATTATTTTTGACGAGCGACGTGCTGCTCCACTGCCTCGCGGAGCAGAGCTCCCGCAGTCGAGAGGATTGTTTGCGCCTGGTGGTCTGGCCGCCCGGTTTGCGCTTTCCGCTTTGAGCCCATCACGTGTGTTTGCGATTAAATGGGTCATATTTCGGTGTGGCCCGGTTGACCGGGGGAGTTGGTGAACGCATTTAATGCATCCATTTTGAACGTGTTTGTGCACTTTCACTTTCGTTTTGGCGGGTTTTATTTTTCGTTCATTTTCGTCACGTGTTTGTGTGCGCGATGTTTATGATGGGTTGAAACTATTTACGCGGCAGACTTTATAGCAAACACGACAGGAGCAGCAGTACCGTGCAGATGGGTCGGAGTTGGTCACGTTTCTGTGCGTTTTGTGGAGCAGGCTTTTAGGGACACATCCTGAACGGGAAGATAATGGGCATGGGAACCCTCTCCGCAGCAGACTGTCATTTTACTTCCGTGTGGCTCGTCTCTTTTTATCGTCGAGTCGTGAGCTTCAGTTTCGGGCTCAACGGTTCGTGTTCTTCATCCTGTGGTGAGGTTGTGGCCGCCGTCCTGTTGGGGTTGCACTGTGAGGACGATTGTGAGGAAATATGGCAAAAAAAATCATTGCGAAATTCACATCTTTTGATTTGTTAAGTTACTCAGTAGATCATGAGAGCCTAGATATTATTATAGAGCCTAGACATTAATTTTTTATTTCATCTTCAACAGTACTTGTAGAGTATTGAATTTGAAATTTGTTAATTGATACTTCCGGCTAGTTCATAAACACTTTTTGAACGAGTACCCTTGAATTATAAGATATTGATCTTAAAAAATACTACATAATTCTGGGAAATTTTCAAGCGAACATTTTAAATATAACCACAAACCTTCGTCCATTGTGCAACATGTTCTTTCCCAGAGAGGCAGTGAAACGCTCCAATTTTGAGACCCGATGGTGTGGCGATATTGCGGTGACGTACAAAAAAGCATCAGAATTCCGTCGAATGACAACAGAATACGTGTGGCGTGTCGGCTCGACATACTACTGGGACATATCCATTAGTGTCTCAAGATTCACGAATCCAGGAGCCCGGAGTCGTACGTACCAGCAGCCATGACCAGCAGGATAATAATTGCCAGTTTTTTTCCTGCTCCTTGGCGTTTCGTTCGTGAGTGCACGACTATCCGGTGGCGTAACGTGTTCGTACTTCAATTTCGGCGAGAAGGACATAGTTTTTTTCCCAGCCACACCACATGACGAGCAGGAAAGTGGCAAAAAGTGATGGGGAAAAAAACGTTTGTGTGTCGCCTGACAGAAGACCAGACTTGACAGGACTTCCGATCGAAAGAAGCCAATTTTCGGGACGGATCGCAGCGTCGTCTTTGTTCGACTCATACCGGAAAAATGTAAAGTCTTTCTCTCTTACTAAGCCGATGTGCTCGTCCAACAAAAGGTCCCTATCTTTGAAGCAGTCCCGGAAACTAGTGTGTATGCAGTCACAACCAGCAAAAACCCCTATTACACCGTTTTCCACTCTTGCCGTAGTGCAGTTTTATCCTGATGCTTTGCGGATAGCTTTATTTACGATGCCATCGAAGCCCGAAAGCATTTGTTGTCGCTTTTTTATTCCAATCCGTTGTTGCAGCTGTGTAAACGAGTAGCTGGAGCGGGCATGGCCACGCTACATTGGCAAGATGCACTTGTCTGATGCAGCGAAGAAGTGCATTGTCGCGTTTGTGG
>KZ073056.1:92294-143497 GCA_002091845.1 Anopheles cracens
CGTTTGGTAAGGGAAGCTACCAGGGTTTCACATGGAGGTTGGGCTCGAGATCAGGCATCAGAAATGTGAACTGCTATACGTACGGTCAACTCTCACGGAGTGCACTTTAGATGGTGCATCGTTAAAATTTTTATTTGAATTCTGTCTCCAGCACTATTCGTTTCCGTGTGCACCGGTATTTGCCATTTTGATTGCGAAGTTTTGAACTACGAAACAACTCTATTTTCCCCCTGTTACATACGCTACCTAGTGAAAAGTGACACTAAGTGTCTGTGTGTTCAAATGTGTGACACCGCAAGCACCGACGGGGTAATAAAAAAGAAATTTACCATCGTCGTCGAGGCGTGTAAAAAGAGCCATTAATTTGAACGAAAGGAAATGGAAGTTTTGTTCGTGGTTCGTGAAATCTTTTTCTTTTTCAGCGCTTGCGATGGCATGCCCATAATTTATAAGCACATGCAATACAAAGTTAGACAATATTCGATAGAAGAAACCCATCATCCTAACCTATCGCAAAACCAAACCGAAAGCAGCTAACTCTGTTGACCGCCGTTCCGGACCTCCAAAGTAGAAACTCCATCGGGTGTCGTGGGTATAAGACTGGGTAGGGTATAATTTTAATTATACATGAACCTTATGGAGCAGAGTTTCCACCCGGAAAGCTGGCTGGGTATAATAGGATGAGCTTTTTTATTCGCCGCAAACCAGAACCAGCTCCTCTCGATGGTCGTTCGGATGCTAGCCAGCCGGCATAAAAGAAACGGACAGTACCGGGCGCTCGTAATTCGCTTCTTTTCTGATGAGACTGTGGGCCCTGGTTGTAATTCAAATATCGAACTGCGGATGAACTCTCCGGCACCATCATCCGCCAATGATTCCGGTACCAACGTCAAGGAACAGGGACTTTGAAAAGAGACCATAAAGTGTGAAATTTAATCTACACCGTTCCGGATAAAGGATCGTTCAGTTCGTTTAACGGCGGGACTGTAAATCGTGCTGTTTTGCGAAGGTTCCGTGGAGGTTCTTCATCAAAAACGGATCCACCGAACCGGAGCCCGACCTCCCCCCGGTGTGCGAATCGAACGTGTTTGAAAATCCAAATCCACTTGAAGTTTTGCGAACGAACGTGCAAAAAAGGATTTTCGATCCAAGGTGTGCCAGCCGGCAGGACGACCGACGATCGGAACCTTTTGCGACCGGCCGCTCCACACCGAATGAAATGGAATTACGAGTGCAATTTTTCTCCGAACATAAGCGGGCGTTCATTTGCCCATTCACGCTGGAAAAAGCGAATAAGATTGAGTTAAACGAGATCAACATTACCGGATATTATTGTTCCTGCCAAGAGGCAGGAATGAGTTCGTTTTTTTGTTTGAGCCATTTTCCTCATCTAGCTTCTTTGCGCTGGGGCTGTATTTTGCTTGTGTCTTGAGAGCAAATCTCTGGTGGGTTCACGCACGGGTCACTTTGTAATCGAATGATATTCTTCGTAACTAGGAGAGTAATCAGAAGTCTTTAGCAGGTTGCTTTAATAGAACGTTTTAACTCGAAAGCTGTGCTGTTGAGTTAATGCCTTAGTTTTGACAATTGTTTAACTCCTTCTTGGAAGTAGCATTAATCATATGTCTCGTTTTCTTCTCTTCTAGGTAATTGTAAATGCATCCTCATCTCTCGGAAAGTGGGTTAAATGTTATTTGGATTCTGTTTGGAGAGCAGTGGGTAAGTTGCGCTCAAACTTATTGAGATTTTGAACGTCCCAGCGAAAAGCGTACCCATGGATCCATCAGTAGAAGCGCCTACTGGCACCTTGTGCATCATAAGTTCAAATCTCGGTTGGGTATAATTGCTTCTCGCTGCACCATTTTCAAACAGTGGTTAGTCCTCTGGAGCCTTGCTTTTAAACACACTGTGTTTGTTTCTACCCCGATCAATGGTGATGATAATGATCGTGATCGTGTGATGATCACTGCCAAGCGATTTCAATGTTAAGCGTCATCAATTGTTGAAATCGTTCGTGTGTTGTTTCAGCTGATATTGTTTGGATGTTGGCGTTTTTTTTGTCGGTTCACACAAACCAACGCACGATGTTGACGTTTATAGAGTGTGCATAGCGAGAGCCCGGAACCAACCAAGCTGAGACGGATTTACGCACCCCAGCGTGATACACTTTGGACGGGCGATGTGTTTAAGGTGAGCATGTATGTTTCAACATTATCAACACTCGGAGCGTGCTCATGCTGGCCGGCTTGCGAGACGACGGCTCATTATCATTCATTACGGACATGCGAAATTATCTGTTCGCTCGCGTTTCTCGACGCACTTGCCACTACGCAGAACAGACCCACTGCGCTTTTGGGATTGCACACGTTCGTGAAGGGAGTGCACGGCGGAGGGGCAGATTATTATGGCCTCAATTGTTTAATTGCAATTTGGTCAGGTCGCGCCGTTCGGCTACGGCCGCCGTATTGCTATTATGCATGCGAAGTGTGTGTGAGTGTGTAAGTGGAGAGGTTGTTTGCGGTACGCAGCAAATTTATAGTTTGTGTGTGCCGTTGCCGTGTGGTGGTTGCGCGTCATGGGCCGGTTTTAAACGGAGATGCATGTTGCAATAATAATGATGCGATGCGATAGTTATGATTAACGAAATGGATTGGTTTCTAAGTGCATGATAATTTGTGTGTCGAAGACGGTGTTTTTCGGGTAATAAAGCATCGAAAGGGTTTTGCCAGAGAATGAAGGAGCTGCAAATGGTGTTGAGAATGGTTAATTGAAATAAAGTATGAAGTAATAGCAATGATCTTTTTGCCTTCATACTATTGGAAACGTGTGTGCATGCTAAAGTGTACCAGCCGAGTCCCCGTGCAACGCCCAGGTTAAATCGTCATCAAACGCAGGAATCAACTCTAATCGCTCACATACCATCTTTGTTCCGGGTCCTCCGGCAGCCGTTCGAGAAAACGAACGTGCCTGGAGAGCTTTCGTGTGTGTGAGTGTGTTTGTGGAAAAATCGTACACTATTTGCTGCTGTGGCTCCTCTCATGCTAGCGAGTGTGGATGGCGAATTCTGCCGACGTACGAGAAATTGAAACCACAGGATGCTATAAGTCGGAATGTTAGGCATGAAAGAATGATACACGTACGTTGATCGCTTCGAATGATGCCACACGGTCTCGATGCTTGGGGTAAGCTGTTGGTGTGAGTTAAGGTCTTCTGCCTAGCCGTTTGAACTCACCTTTTATTGGGCCTCGCTCGTCCCTTATCAACGGATACTGACGTTTACTACCGAACCACCGACGTTTTCGGGGTGATTGTGGGAAGGAATTAAGGATTCGATTATTCAAGACAATCTAGTTGCATGCTGTGTGGGTCCAGGTGATGGTCAGCTCTGGACAATAGGGAAAATTTAAATCCGCCATCCGATGTTTCGACATGGATTGATGAGGATTAAGGCCTTACCTAATTGCCAATCGTTTACCTGTATTCTGGCCAAACTTATGTAAGCAATCGTTAGTGGGTGATTGCTGTATTTAAATATAGAGACACACAATTGATGAGGACATTCTGAAGGTTATATTTTCGATCTTTTTCCTATAGCTGGTTATCCTTCGATCGATTCTCCATTGAAGTCATCAAATTGCACTTACAGTTTCTCAACGGCAGACCCTCCCGATAGCCGTCCGCCTAATGTTTCTTTTATTCATCGAATTGCCCACTGGGGTAAAGTATTGTTAGCCTTCATCCAGTGTGAAAAAAATCCGATTTTATTTAGTACCTCGAGGCGCGAAGAAAATGGTTTTCCAGTTTCCAGATTGCGTCACACTGTTGCCGGCTCCGACCAGAGGAAAACACGTGACGATGTCTCCATAAAACCGCTCGGAAATCTTTGTGATCCTTCTTGTAACGTAGGAGCGATAAAGAATATCAGCAAAATGACAATTTTATTCTCGAACAGTCATCAGGATCCGTTCGCGTCGTTTCTTTTATTTGCGCTCGGGGGTTTCATTCAGTTCCTTTCATCGGATATGAATTTATATTCATAGTACGAATAGAGATAGTCCGGGGCAATTGAAAACTGTGGATTTTCGTTCCCATCGAGTTTCCGTAGAACTTTTTGTTGTTCTCTGATGTTCGGATGGATGCAGCAGAATTTGTGTGGCATTTTTTCGATTTGTTGCGCCACCACCGAATAGCTTTTCGGTATATCGAACCTCGCCGGTTCGTGTGTTATGCGATGGGCATTCGGTAAGGAATGATTGTTGCTGTCGGGGATTATCCGAGCCATTTCCGGCCTCTGAGCCGAGGTATCAGCAGCGAAATGGAAGTAAAATATTTACATTGGGGTCGCGACGGTTTGTGCTTTTTTATTTATTGCTCACTCCAATTCTTCGGGATTGGCGGGTTCTTCTGGCTGTTCTTTTGTCGAGTATTCTGTCTCGATAATTTGCTATCACCGTAAACGGGGAAAATAGAAAACGGAGATAAGCTGTCATGTGAAGACAGGCGTTTCGTGGTTACTGTATTATTTTTTTGCAAGGTCCTTTCCATCTCAAATTTAAACCAGAATATGTCAGTAACATTTTGGAAAAACAATTGCATTTTCCACTGAATGAGAAAAAAACACCGTGAGAAGCTTTTCAATTAACGCAGATATTTCGTTATCACTCCAATGTAAACATCATTAAACCATCCATTACATCTTATTGAGCACCATCTGCGCCACCGTGGTCCGTTTGTGAAATCGAAATTTCATTAAATAAATAAACGCGCGTAATTGACCTAAAGTCCACTTCCGGGAATCAACGAGGTTGAAAATTTGTGGCGGAACTTTATCGCTCACATAAGCAGCCCGTTTTTGCCCGTGGCATTGTCTGTTCCGGTGCTGGTGTTTTATTATCTTTTTTATCATGCTTTTATTTTAAACCGTATGCAAATAATGTTTCGTGTCCGCAATGCCTTTTTGAGGGTGATGCATTTCCAATTTCCTGTTCCCCGGGTTTTTGTTGCACAGTTGTGAGGATGTGCTTTGCATAATCTGAATATTTTGAGGCTTAAATGTAGCGCTTTTTCGCGGTACCCCGGTCTAGGGTTGGAGCGTTTCCCTTTCCCGCTGTTTCCCGGTTTAAATATTTTAGCAGAATCGATTAATGATATTGTCACAGAGCGTTTTTGAGCATGAGTTCGATTAATTGGCTTTCGACCAATTCAACCTGAAAAAAGGATTTGATTGCAGTGATTTTATGGTGTTTGATGTTCAATTGTTTTTGCGCTTTGGACACAACTAATTGCGTTCAGTTTTTCATGAACAAAGTATGTATGATGCAGGAGCTATTTTATTCAGTAGAGAGAACACATTCTTGATTAAGTATTTAAATGATTCCATTATTTTATTGACACAGTGCTATTAGAGCATCAATAAGAGGATCAAAAACTCAGTATAATCGCATCTGAAGAAGAAAACGTGTAAAACGATGTTATTATCAATATGAATACGTGAAAGAAGCTAAAAGTGTCAAAGTAATCAGCTAAATTAATTAGTTTAATATGCCATAGCAATGATAAAGCAGGATTTCTTATCACCGTTTTGTTCTTTCCTTTTGTTTCGGAAGCAAAACTGAAAAAATGCAATTCTCATAAGTAATCAGCTAAATTAATTAGTTTAATATGCCATAGCAATGATAAAGCAGGATTTCTTATCACCGTTTTGTTCTTTCCTTTTGTTTCGGAAGCAAAACTGAAAAAATGCAATTCTCATCGATTACGAGTAAGTTAAAATTAAGCTTATCGCTGATCCGTAAACCAAGAAATGGCCAGTTGTTGCCCCTTGCATCATTCAATTGCACCTTATCTTGGCTGATTGTGTCATTACCATGACATTATCAGCTACTAGCTTTTACTTGATTATCTCCTTCACTTCATGTCTTTCATTGGCTGATAAGTATATAGTGACGGACATGTCACTGTTCAAGAACTGAATTTTGGGATTGAAAACAATTGAATCTTTCACCTTGACAAGTCGTTTGAAATCCACTTCCTAAAGAAGAAAAAAAACCATTACGACCATATTTTACTATAATTGACCAAGATAATCAACAGATAATCAACACCTGTGTGTTGTCGTTCTAACAACATTGTTATCGCAAGATGCCATGGCAGATTGCCACTGCTCAATCAAACTTCTTAACGTATGCAGCGAAGAGTTTGCTCTTCTAATTTCAAACATCTTGCCATTGAAGGCTAAAATATGTCCCCACTAACCTCGCTCGATGGGCGCCATCTCGACAGACACGTAGACAATGTGTCATTTATCTGTGCGATGACGTTACGTTGTGCCGGGATGTTCATGTTGGCCGTGCGCCGCCGTGCAGTATTGTTTTTGCCCGCACGTGAGTCTGCCTCTATGCGCTTCAGGTGCATACCATTAGAGTTTAATTTACTTCCGCACAATTGTCTTTTACACACGTCAGCTAGCTCAAAAATGAACCGTTCGTGTTTCACGTGCGCGGAAATTGTGACACCAAGTGTTCGCTCGTTGTTCTGCTGTGAGTCGTCCCCATAGGGGTGGCGTCATGTCGCCACGATTTGTGTCGACCTTCAGTCACGGTGGAGATTGCGACAAAACCCAGTTGTTGTTGAAGCGTGTTATCATGGAAAATCCTCTCCTCTGTGGGACGTTGAAAAACGCGTCCACGATTATCTCCCGCATGTAAAAGGTGTGTCTGTGAAAATGAGGAAAAGCTGGCGTGAAACCGAACGAAGCGACCACGAAGCGGAGGGGGTCGTCTGTAATGAAAGAGTGGCTTAATAATTACCCAGTCTTGTCTGTTGCTCCAGGGTTTTGTGCTCACTGATTTGCGTTATTCACGGCCGGCACAGTTTTGCTTGGTTTTTGTAATGGTGGCGACGAGGAGGACGAAAGAAAAAAAGATGTCCAGGTTGGCGGCAAATAGTTGGGCGGGAATCCTTTTTCCCCGGGAAACAGTGCAAGTCTCCGTAGGGTTCTAAAATCACAAACTAATTGGATTTTGTGAAGTCGTTTAATTTTTGCGTCTGTTTGAGTTTTTATTACTCCACCGTGTGGTGTTGTCGCGCGTGCTAAAGGGAGAGAGCGCGAGCATAGAAATCATGGTCTGGACACTGTGTCGTAGTGCGCGCTTACGTAGACAATTTCCCTTCGCCTAATTGGCTACCAAACGGAACGCAAAAAAAACTCCTGTGCAATCATCCTCCACTATGCATCGGATGCGCATGGGAACTCAGTCCCCTTGATATACTGCTTGCGTCCACAAAACGTTTGCGTATGCTTCTCCACTCTCCTTTCACTCCTGCATTCCAGGGCGGTCGTCCTTCCTGCTGGGGTGGAACCGCTTTTATCCGGAAATTTATCGGAACGTGTTCACGTCGATGGTGGAAAATCACTCGTACAAACACAAACCGGGATAGGCGTATTTTTCTGATCCGTAAACCAAGAAATGGCCAGTTGTTGCCCCTTGCATCATTCAATTGCACCTTATCTTGGCTGATTGTGTCATTACCATGACATTATCAGCTACTAGCTTTTACTTGATTATCTCCTTCACTTCATGTCTTTCATTGGCTGATAAGTATATAGTGACGGACATGTCACTGTTCAAGAACTGAATTTTGGGATTGAAAACAATTGAATCTTTCACCTTGACAAGTCGTTTGAAATCCACTTCCTAAAGAAGAAAAAAAACCATTACGACCATATTTTACTATAATTGACCAAGATAATCAACAGATAATCAACACCTGTGTGTTGTCGTTCTAACAACATTGTTATCGCAAGATGCCATGGCAGATTGCCACTGCTCAATCAAACTTCTTAACGTATGCAGCGAAGAGTTTGCTCTTCTAATTTCAAACATCTTGCCATTGAAGGCTAAAATATGTCCCCACTAACCTCGCTCGATGGGCGCCATCTCGACAGACACGTAGACAATGTGTCATTTATCTGTGCGATGACGTTACGTTGTGCCGGGATGTTCATGTTGGCCGTGCGCCGTGCAGTATTGTTTTTGCCCGCACGTGAGTCTGCCTCTATGCGCTTCAGGTGCATACCATTAGAGTTTAATTTACTTCCGCACAATTGTCTTTTACACACGTCAGCTAGCTCAAAAATGAACCGTTCGTGTTTCACGTGCGCGGAAATTGTGACAGCAAGTGTTTGCTCGTTGTTCTGCTGTGAGTAGTCCCCATAGGGGTGGCGTCATGTCGCCACGATTTGTGTCGACCTTCAGTCACGGTGGAGATTGCGGCAAAACCCGGTTGTTGTTGAAGCGTGTTATCATGGAAAATCCTCTCCTCTGTGGGACGTTGAAAAACGCGTCCACGATTATCTCCCGCATGTAAAAGGTGTGTCTGTGAAAATGAGGAAAAGCTGGCGTGAAACCGAACGAAGCGACCACGAAGCGGAGGGGGTCGTCTGTAATGAAAGAGTGGCTTAATAATTACCCAGTCTTGTCTGTTGCTCCAGGGTTTTGTGCTCACTGATTTGCGTTATTCACGGCCGGCACAGTTTTGCTTGGTTTTTGTAATGGTGGCGACGAGGAGGACGAAAGAAAAAAAGATGTCCAGGTTGGCGGCAAATAGTTGGGCGGGAATCCTTTTTCCCCGGGAAACAGTGCAAGTCTCCGTAGGGTTCTAAAATCACAAACTAATTGGATTTTGTGAAGTCGTTTAATTTTTGCGTCTGTTTGAGTTTTTATTACTCCACCGTGTGGTGTTGTCGCGCGTGCTAAAGGGAGAGAGCGCGAGCATAGAAATCATGGTCTGGACACTGTGTCGTAGTGCGCGCTTACGTAGACAATTTCCCTTCGCCTAATTGGCTACCAAACGGAACGCAAAAAAACTCCTGTGCAATCATCCTCCACTATGCATCGGATGCGCATGGGAACTCAGTCCCCTTGATATACTGCTTGCGTCCACAAAACGTTTGCGTATGCTTCTCCACTCTCCTTTCACTCCTGCATTCCAGGGCGGTCGTCCTTCCTGCTGGGGTGGAACCGCTTTTATCCGGAAATTTATCGGAACGTGTTCACGTCGATGGTGGAAAATCACTCGTACAAACACAAACCGGGATAGGCGTATTTTTCCAACGAATCAGTTTTCCGAAAACCGTTCCGCGCGCGTCCTTGCTGTCCTCACCACCATCCTTTCCGAGCGAACCGCGGTTCGGCTCTGGTCTGGACGTCGTACCCGAACCGAGACCGATTTTCCGTTGGAGCGAATAAAATATGTTTTCCATCAATCTAATTGTCGGCTGGTGTGGAGGAGTGGTTGGGGGAAAAACAGGAGGGTTTTTGAAAATTAGTCTTCCGTTTCCATAACCCTCTCGCCACACCGCAGAGAGGCGGCGCTAAGAATCGGGCGTTGTGAAGTACTTCCGCCTTGTGATCCCGTTCATGTTGGATAAAACATACCCGATAAAGTTTTCCCGCCAGGGTGATGCGGTCGTTCCTCGTATTTTCGCTTTTCACATTGTACGTTGAGAGTTGCGTAGGTAGCAGAGGCTCATCGCCTGTTTGTGGGTTGGAGTAGTGTCGCGTTATGGAGCAGCTGACTACGGGGTTTTCCCGAGTTCGATCGATAAAGAAAGGGGTGTGGAGTGGCACACAGGCGCGAGCACGGTGTTGATTTATGTCGGTGTGGTTCGAGCGGAATGTATCAGTCTGAAGAGTTATTGACAGTGATAGCAGGGATCGGAGCAGGATTTGATCCTTTAATTCGATTCAAGGCTGGATCAAATGGATCCGATCCTGTCAAATGTATTGTTTCCAAGAAACGAAGCACGAACTTTTATACAATTTTAAACTGACTCGTCAGGCTCGGATGGGTTGGTAACAGATAAAGTACTTTAACCACCAAGTGACTGTAAGCCCGCTAAGTAAGTAAATAAATAGTTAAGCTCCAGCACACACTTTTTTCTTCTTCAGCATTTCGAGCAGTGTTTTTGCTGCATTTTCAAAAGTCGAGCTGGTAGTTTGAAAACGCCGGGGTTTTTAAATTTTAACGAATGTTTGCAATCCGCATGACAAACTGCTCGAAATACCCCGAAAGTATGCAGTTCGCAATGCAACATAAATTCAAACTGAATCGGTAAATGACGTGGATAATATCGTTTCAGGCGAATCCGCTGCAATTTCGCTTGGTTTTGGGAAACGATAAGTTCGGGGTATCGACTGGACATTGCTAGGTGGCGCTTTTCAAGAGGCGAAACACACTAGCGCCAGAGCGGCGAGTAGCCGAAGGTTAGTTTCACGATTCGCTACCATGGCGCTGGTGTATTTTCGCTCGAGAGAGAAATTGAACGGATATTGAAGATGTTTTAAATTTTAATTGTATCACAAAGGTTAAGCCAATATTATTTTATATTGAATTGATTTTGCATCCCTTCTCTATACTGTTAGCAGTTTTTGTTTGACAGCTGCCAGTTCGTTGCTATTGCTAAATCTATTAATTAAATTTGAGTAATCCTGTCTCATCTGCTAGAAGTGATAGCGTACTCCGTAACAAATAAAAATGGCTATTTTGTCAATCAATGCACCCTCCCGTACGTCGTTTATTTGAAATGAAACAATGAAGCGTATTTATTTTCGGATTATAATTAAATTGCAACACATCACGTTCGTTTGACAAACTGCGCGTGTAGGAATGAACGGACGGATGGTCATCATATTGTGTAGGAGGGTGCTTATAATTGCACATTCGCTCCTTTTCGCCGTCATCATGATCGAACGGATTTTCTCCCGACACTCTTAAGCGCCATTGGGGTGGAAAACGGTGGGCGGTGTTGATTACGACGCCGGAGTTATCTTCCCTTCCCGTAGGCAGCAACAAACGCACCAGAAGGTGAAGCGAACCGAAACAACCTGCACCGATGAGTCATCGTTTCCAAGCGATCCCGAAAACACTCCCCCACTCACTCGGAGACGGATATTTTCGTGGAGTTTCTGGAACGACGGAGGGTCGCTCAAATCAACCAAAAGGAAAATCCATGTTCCCTCCGCTACCGTGTCTCTCTTTGCGCGCTTCCATTCCTGTATACTTATAATGGGTTGTTTACTTACGGGAAGTATTTTCTCGTCCTTTCGTGTTTTTTTCTCGCTTGGGACATGCTTTTCACCAAAATTGGGCCAATGTGCTCTAGGCCCAGTGCTTTAAATTGCGCTTCGGGACGAAAATGGATGCAAGAACTTTTCCGGGATACGAAAACACGTGCTCCAAAGTGCCTGTGCTGTTAAGGACGATGGGAGCGCCAGGACGACTCGTTTGGGTAGGAAGTTGGTCATGAGACATCACGGGAAGCTTGAAAAGATACGGAGATACTCAAGAACGAAATTTTCGTTCTATAAAACAACATTGAGCGTGTGGAAAGTGGGTCGAATCTAGGTTTTCTACGTATCCTCTTCTCCGACAGTCTCCTGTTTGATGTTTGAATCCGAGTGAATCCTGAAAGCGCATTTAAAGTTGCCACAGACTGACGTGGAAAAATGACGCGTTCATTCCGTAAGCGTTGGGGATTTTGTTGGAATGGAATTGCTGAAATGGTTCTGGAAGGTTTCTCCTCCGAAAACTCCTCCGCAACAAAAGAAGGAAACTTTTACTAGTAGAAGGCAAGTAGAAATCTTCATAGGCAAGTTATTTACAGAACGATGTTGTTTGCACGGCCACAAAGTACGCCCGGCCGAAACCGGGATCCAAAAGTGGAGTTTTATTCGTACCTACCGAATCTAGCAGTGTTTAGCCGTTGGGGTTGTTGGGGTTTCTTCCAATGTCTCCCCACCGAAAACCCATTTTATGCGGAAAGCTTTTGTTTATTGCCCGGCCGGGAAGGTGTATTTTGGTGTTTTTGATGTTGCTTTTGCAGTGTTATGAGCGTTTTCAGCGGACGGTGCGGAGGTAAATTAAATATAAATGTTATCTTGCGCCCGGTCGCTGGCAGCGAATGTCAGCAGCCGCATCCCGGAAGCGAATCAATTATTTATAGCGCCATTGATGTACATCCAAGTACGAGGTTGTAAACTCCGGGTTTGGGAAGCCTCGGGGAAAGAAAACAGCGCTTAGAAGCTTTAAAACCTTGGAAGAAATTGTCGGAAAGATTTGTAGAAAGTTTCGTCCCGCTCCTGGTGGCACAATTTATGTACTGTTCAGTGGCGAGTTTCGATTGAAAAGGGATCCGCCGGGAGGACTGTGACATTTGCTTTCTAATCGTGTCACAAACGGTCCTTCCTGCAGATCGTAAAATTCGTAAGAAATGGCCACACTCGATTGACCGTTCCTTGTCTACTTTACGGACATTTTAAAAGCTTTACGGCACAGAGCGCGCACTACCGGTTTGACCTTTTCGGATTTTTGACGCGTAAACACATCGTCCTTGCGGCGGTTGAATGATGCCTTTCATAAATGACGATTGAGACGTAACGCAAACTTTCTCTTACCCACGACAAATAACTTACGATCGGTCGGCTTTTACTTTTCCCTCGCGCGATTTTCTTCCTTGCCGTCCGGATCGATCAACCGTTCTGGATGGAGGGGGGATATGATTTTTCTTCTTACCCAGGATCGTATCGAAAACGAATTAGTTTCGCTTGAATGGCGGCGGCGGGCGATCATAAATTGTGGGATATTCGGCCGCTCCTGGCTGCGTGTCGGAAGTACTGGAGTGGACGTAATCGATTTCATCCTGCTCTTTGATGCTCTGTATGGGAAATTTCGGACTGGTGAATGTGCAAAAGCGAATCGAACGCGCGCGCGCGCTCTCGCGTTTGTGTTGATGATTGATCCGTATTATTTAATCCCATTGCGTAAAGCTGCTTCTCAACCGAAGTGAACCGCATCGGGACTCGTGGGCGATGCTGCGACCCTGTTTAAGAATACCCATGAAAGAGTCCGTTGGATGAAAGCTAGAGCAAACATCTGACCACCACCGCGTCATCCTTTTATGAAACTCGATAACACAAAAAAGGTACAGCACAGGCAAGCCTGAAAAAGCATGACGAACTTTTGTCGAGTGGCTATTGAGGGATCGGGTTTGTTGGTAGAAAAGTGTACAATAATTTTGACCCCTGAAGAGAAAGCAAAACTCTTCACCAGAGAGAAGGTTAAAACACAATAATCAACGGGCGCAACGTGCTGCTCGGCAGCAATATTCAAAACCAACCAACCCAGCCCCCACCATGTTATTATTCTTTCATGAAAAGTTGAAATTGATACACACAAAAACAATACCCTTTTTCGCTTTGCTCACCCGAGAGCAAGGAAGAGTGGAGTGTGGCCCATTGACCGTTCGGGTGGGGAGCGTAGTGTTTTTGAAATGTGTGTTTGTTTGCAAGCGGCAACAAAAAAAAAGAGGACGAACAGCCGCCAACGGATGTCAAACTCACAGCTCCGGCTGTCAATAGACGGGAATGCATTTGAACTGACAGCGTACTTGAAAAGGCTACTGCATTTTCAACAGGAAAAGGGATTTTTTTTATTCTCACCCATTCCAGCGCGTCCGGGCCGACGGGTGGGAACTGTAACGTAGATGAACGTATTGAAGTCCTTTTTGAAGTTCAAACAAATGAAAAAAAAAACACGTGGACGTTTGATCGGAAATATTTGAATGGAAATGGACAAAGTCTGGAGCAAAAAGTTTGATTAAACATCACTTATTAAAGGACGATTCTGTTCCGGAGGTCCTTTAGGGGTCGCTTTGATGTTTAATTGAAAAGTTCTGACAGATATTGATCGCGTTGCATTAACTCTCGTTGTGAATGGGAGCCATTTGAGAGAACTAATCGCTTTCATGCGAATTCCCTAATCTCCTGTGCGGAGGAACTGACTGCAAAATCCTCCTTTTTTGTTCCGATGCTGACCACACAAAACATGTGTCAGTTTTTGGCACACATTTCGAGCGCACACCCCTCCGACACAGGACATTATTCGTCCGTTTGGACATTATCCCATCGCTCCGTGCACGGGACATCCCGTCCAACCCGGTGATCGGTGTCGGGTGCGTTTGATGGATGATGCAAAATGACTTTTTTCACACCGTGCAATTAATTTTAATGACACTTTAGCGCGGCACTCCACATGTGTGGGGACGTGAAATAGGAGAAGCGCACTGTTTGCAGAGGTTTTTGATTTTCCGTTGTCCTCCTGGTTGTGTCCGGTTGTCTGCTGGGTGAAGCCTTTTTCGGGCTGCTATTTGCTCACCCGTTGACATTCTCGGCTTTCTTGGTTAGGGATGCGTCCTTTTGTGTTCGCGCTCGGACTCACTGCAGGAACGTCCGTCCAGGTCCAGCCGAGAAAGCTACACTAACAAATTGTCGATCAAACGCTGAAGCGGTGTGATGGTGATGAATTTTGATTAATGATACTCTACCGAAGGACGTCCGTCAAACGACGGGCGCTCTCGACCTCCGCTCTGCTACCCGTAATGGTTCTTTCAAGTGTCGGATTTGTGTTTTTGGGCTGCCACACAGCACAGCCACTGCAATGTGGGACACAGGGCATTAAAGTAGCACCTCGTGGTGAGCTGAACTCGCTGCCTGTACTCGTGCGGGCCCGATATCCGATCGATGACCTAATTGACAAATGTGATGACGACGTCGGAAGTGTCCTGCGCGTGGAGCGAGCAGCAAACATGTTCATTTGAATGGTCGTCCTGCTTGGAGGGGAAAGTATGATGCCAAAATGTCGAGAGAATATGTCCTGCTTTATGCGTTTCTGGGTGCAACGGTCGTTCAGCTCAAAATGCTCTTTTTCCCCGTCATCCAACCCTCGGTGAGCGACATTCGACGGACGCAGGACTTCCGCGAAACATCTCCTACACGTCCATTCTCCATCGTTCAATAAAATGATTCCCCATCGCGGGGCCATTCAGCGGAACGGGGGCGACAACGGATGGGGAGGCATGCAAAATTTATGTCCACATCCATACTGCTTCAACGAGGTCAGAGGCACAAGCGCGCGAAGCACACGCAGCTGGCAGATGGTTTCGACGACGCACCCGTTTGACCGCAGTTTGCAATTGCAATTGAGCACCAAGACAACGAGCATGGGAAACGACAGTGGAGGGAGGGTGGTTTCAATTTTAATGCGCCTTTTATAGATGTTTTCGCTACTGTGTGTATGCATTTTTTTATCGTTTATTTTAATGTAGAAAATGAAAACTACCCTCTACGCTGGTAGACACACACACGTTCACTCACTGTATTGCAATTTGTTTCTGAAATGCGTAATCGTGCATTTTGTTTTTCAATGTGATGAAATTTATGTGACCCCGCTGGGTTGTTGTGGCGTACTTTATGCGCGCCTGCCGTTAAATTCAAACGATCGAAATATTTTGAAATATACTTGTGGTGCATGAGAGAGCTGCATTCGGAAGGAATCGTATAAAGTAATTGCACTGTAATCCAACGACTCGCTTCGTTTTACAGCACATCGTAAACATTGAGCATTAACCTATTGGAAATTTATTTATTTGTTATCGTTATCGTTTGTGTGAGCCTTTAAAACTACAACAAAATAAACACATATTCTGTCTCCCAGTTGTGGAAGCTAGATCCAGGAAAGGGTCAGAATCTAGTAAAGGATGAAATCTAGTGTCGGAGTCGATTGTGGAACAAGAACCGGAGTTGGTTCCAATGCAAAACCAAAGAAAATGGTTCCAAAGCAAGATCAGGACTTGACTCCGGAGCAAAATTGGAGTTAGTTCTGGAGCAAGACCTGGATTTGGATTCGGAAGCAAGTTGGTTCCGTAGTAAAAGCAGGATTTGTATCGAGAGTGAGGAAAAGGAGTTGGTTCTGTATCACAAACGAACGAACCAGAACGTGAGCAGTAGTTAGATAAGGAACAAGAACTGAATCTAAGCTATAACTAATGCCACGGGCGACGTTGTAAACGTATGCAAAGTCTGAGCTCATTTGTCTTATTCCTAGAACTTATTTCTTCGGATTACGTCAATTTGAAATGTACCACATATTTACTTAATATGTATTAAACATAAATCCATAACAATGCGGCTTGTTACCGCACATCTTCAGCCCTTAAGTCGCACTATGTGAAGCATGATAAGTACAGATCATGAAATGAGATCTGTAATTGCAATTTATGTGCGATAAGCAGAATGGCCGAGAAGAGGTCCTCTGGAGGTCCTCTTGACGCACAAAAAAAAAAACAAGAAAGGTTGCTTGGTGAAGGAATTGTTTACTCCCGAAAAAGACAAACACCTTCCCATTTGTCTATTGTGCGTTGCTACACAAAGGAATGCCAGGGCGACTGCTCGGTCCCGATAGCAGAGAAGGCAAAAGTTATGCAAAAAGCAAAATGAGGACCAAATGAATGGCGTACATAAATAATTGCCCAAACTGGTCACTGGTTAGGACCCACTGAAAAGCAAAAGGGACATGGCCGAGTTGTAGTTTTAGGAAGAGCAAAAATCGCATCCTTACATCGACGGCGGGATGTTCTTTGTGTCGAACGTTGCCTATGGGTGACGTCTGCAGGAAGAGGTCCGCAGAAATCGATGCCTTTTGTACGCCGGAGCGCCGGTCAGATCACTTTTCATGAAATAATGCACATTTCGTTGCTTTCCTTATGCTGCCTCCTTATTATCATCACGAGCAACGCGCACGGTGGAAATGTTCTCATTTCAATAAATTGCAGCCTGAGTGGGACACGTACTTGAGACAGAGCCTGAAAGGTGACCGACAAAGGGGAAGAACAATTGCAGCCAAAAATTGCATCAACTCGTCGAATCCCGTCACGTGGAAGGTTTTGGCACGTCCGATGATGGACAAGAGGCTGTCAAATGAGGCAGCATGGTAGGAGAGGAGTGTGAGCCATTATCTCTATGTTTTCGCATCGTTTGCAGCCGAGGATCCCGTCCTGGAAAGCTGGAGTGATCGTAAATGTTTACTATTATGACCTATTTACAGACGAATTGTATGCCACTCGCTACAAGGGCATAAAGCTGGAGGTACATAAATTTCAATCATAAACTGCAGTTTACAACCGTCTTTCCCGCGGTTCGCAAAAGATTTTCGAAGACGTTCCGACGGGAAGATTTCGCTCTCGTTACGATGAGGCGGCTGTTAGGTGCGTTTGCGTGATAATAGTTTTATTTTGGGGCGTACCATTCGACGGTGGTGGTCTCTCTCAAGGACAAAAATCAATCTTCTTTGTTCGCGTCAATTCGGAACCTGTCTCGTTCAGGAAAACATCGGCCCGGTCCTTTCTTTTGCGCCCTCTAATGGACCGCTTTGGCAGCTTTTATGGTATCGTCTTACACCGAACGGCGATCAAATATTGAACGAATCAACATTGATTTCTGTGTGATTGATGCATGCCTGTGTTGGGAAGAAGAAAATGGGATCGGATATGATGAAGTAAAAATCGTTAAAATTTCATTCTTTTGTATTCATGCTGAGTGTATTATAAATGATTTTTTCACTGTGGATCAACATCATCCAAAGGGAAAGCAACATTTGCTGCTCCATTATGCATGCATGAGTTACTAACTTACGCTTGAAAAAGTTAGCTTCCATGTTTAAAAAGCAATAAATAACACCATATTCCACATGCCACACGGCGGAACAGAACATCGAAAAAAACCAAAGCGCACTTTTCAAACAGTAATAGCTCACCTATTACTACAGTTCGTGGATTTTTTTCTCCTACCATCTCGATTTGAACAAACACTCCACCAACTGCTTTACATCGTGAAATGCATTCGATGGCGCGCGGTCGTCCTTCCGCGCTCGCTGATGCGGAAAACCTAAAGGGAAAGCAATTGCCCTGTACGGGGATGAAAACAAAAAACAAAACAAAACTACAAACGTGAAATCGTTTCGTGCCTTTCATTTCTTCGCTTGACAGGATTTAGAAGTGCTGGTGGTGGTGGTGGCGGTGGCTGTGTGTCAATAAAACACAACCTAATGTCATCTTTTTTCCTACATTGTGGTTGCTCGGCGATATCCTTTTTCCCGGGTTTGGTCCGTTCGTGTGTATCTGTGTGCGTGTATTTATGATATTTTATTTAAATCCGCATCCCAAACAGTCGCTTCGGTAAACGAAAAAGCATGCTTGTTTCGATGAACTGCCGAACTCCAGAAAAGCAATAACTTTCCTGCCCGCCGATACACGGGAGGGGTTAGAGAAATTAAACACATCCGAGCAAAAAATGTCCCAAAGATGGGATAGCCCCGGATTGGTCTCATACGCGCGTGTGCGGTTTCGTCTCTCAAGGTGGACGGTTTGCTGCGGTGACCGTTTAATTAGCGTTAAGGGTAAAAAGGACCCGCGAGCGCCGGGACATGTGCGCTATTAATTTTCAGTGGTGCACCACCTGGAAAGAGAGCGAGAGCGCACGATCATAAATTCATAAGTGCATCAATTGGTGTTGTATGTTTTGAAACGTTTATGCGAGAGACGAGCTGCAGATATGTATAAGCGTTTCTTCAGCGCACCGGAGGGAGTCTTACTGAATGACTTCATCTTGTCGTTGATTAAGCCGATCGTTTTAATGTAAATAAGTAATGTTTTAGCATAAATAATTCAATGCTGATTTGATTAAGAGCATTTCTAATGTTATGCAATCGAGATGTGATGGTAAATTGCCATTTAAACTTGAAAACAGCGATCGAAGGTTGCAAAATAACTTAAATTGTGGAGACGATTTTTTTTTGCAATTTTTATACGGAAAGATTTTATCAAAACCACTTTTTAAAAGTAAAACTAAAGCATGTGCTAATAACTGGCCAAAGATAAATTACCGAATAATGGGCGTACTTTATCAGCAAATCAATCATTCCAACCATAATCATGCCACAAGTAATGCAAATTGCAGTGGTAAAAATACCACAGAAAGCCTACCTTCCGTTCTTTAAGTTCAGTCGGTGTCAGTGCAAATTGTTTCCTTGTGGTTTGCGCTTTGCCCTGTAGACATCAGTGACGAGACGATCTTGCAAATTTGTCAAATGTGCTGACAGCCAACCTAAAGGGAAAGGGGGTTGTTTGCCTGTCAGTGCAATTTTCACGCATTTACGCTGTTCGTGTGGTGTGGCGCAATTTGTGCAATTCTTCGATCAAAGTTACCAGTTGCGACACTTTTAGCCGGTATTGTCGTGCAAGAAAAGGGTTGTCTGTTTTTTATTTGCCCACTTTATTTATAGGAACACTTCCAAATTCGCATTATTTTTTAGCCTCCTCGATGCTCAAACTTCACACTGATCCAAATAATCCGAACCCATTAGCCGTGCCGCGCAAGCCCATTATTAGTAATGACACGAGAAACCATTAGCGTGCCGAAACCATCCCGGGCACAAAACACAACTCGCCAAATGCCAAATCCATTTCTAAATTCTTCTCGCTGCTCGATCGCCGCCGAAGAAAAGCCGCCGCCTTAATTGTTAGCTCGTAAATATAAATAATGCGACCCCCTTCCAATTTGGTCGGTGTCCGGGTGGGCGGATTTCCTCATTCCAGCGGGAAAAGCGACGCCTGGCGTTGGTTTCCGCCGTCGCCAAGCGGTTCGCGAAATGCGATTTCCCGTAAGTAGGTCGCGTTCTATGTTTTTGTCAGTTTCCATCGGTTTGCGTCAGCTGGGAAGACAGCAGGAGCGTTTGGTTGTGCGAGTGCTCTTTTTTCCGGGAAGGCGTTCCGGAACCAAATGGAAACTTTCAATTCGTTGCGCGAGAAGTTATAAAGAGATCCGGAAATAGACGATTTCTGTTTGTTTTTTCTATGATTTTTCTATGTTGCTGCTGGAATAGTAATCAGATGAGTTTGTAAATAGTTTCGTCTGAATTGAAATTGAAGCGTGAGGCTTTGAAAACTGTTTTAACAAGTTATTTTTATATAAAACGAATTTTCTTGTTACTCTCCGTTACAAAATTCTGGCGAACTATTCCTGTACAAGCAGGAAGCTAAACCATAACCATAACAGCATCAAAACAAGGTGCTTCAGTGGTTGCCGTCGCAACTTCTAACCGATGGTGTACAACTTTGTGTCTGATCTTATTTTGGACAACAAGATTCGGTGGACCCCTTACGCCATTCCTACGGGTTGATACGGAGGGTTGTTACGTTTTTTTCTTCAAAAGTTGTCCAACAGCATGAGAATGTACGTCCCGTTGCGGGTTTGTGCCCACCTTTCCGGGTTTTCCTCGCTGTGGCTGTTAGCCAAGCCAGGCAGGTAAGAAAACTGCGCAAGGACACACGACGAGATCCTTTCTTCGCAGACCAAACTTTACTGGTGGGTTTTCTGCAGAAGAATGTGTGCTTGTGCTTGTTGGACTAACTTCGCCAAACCGGGCAAGGAAATTGAAACACGGTGTTTCGGTATGAAAAGTGCGTGTGTAGAAAAAATGGGCAACACACCGAGTACGTTACATCACAAAAGAAATGATCCAATTTTCGCTCACTGCAATTGTGTGAGATGGTACTGAGATTTTGTATTTGCTGCTCCCTACTTTTGGTATTATTAGCAGTATTGGGAAACGTCCTGAAGCAAAGAATATCGCGAACTAAATGGAGAAGAACTATCAGTAACAAAGGATTTTTTTTTAAGTTTGGAATGAGAATGAAACTACTAGACCGAAAGGGTTTTTTTGAGTGACATGAGATGTTTTTTCCTCGGTGTTATGGCGCAAACTGTTAGTCCCTTGAGAAATAGGCCAGTTTGTTTCACTTTAACGGCTTTCAGAGTAGCAATATAGATCCGAAAGATTTAAGGTACATGTTATGTTTTCCAATATTGACATGAACGGTCTATGGGATAAGCATGATTTATTGAAAAGTAACTGACAAACAATTTTTGAAATGTTCTAATCCTTCAAAATGTTAATTAATGAATAAATAATATAACCATGGATGCCGCAAACAGTCCAACAGAAACATTGTATCTCTATCTCTTACTCAGTTTGTTTGAATTGTTCGGGACAAAGCTGATTACGTCTGAAGTTCCTGAGCATTTTTTAATCCTTCACCGAACAAACCAACTAAAAGACCCAGAATTGATCCCGATCAAACGCGAGGTCATTGCGCAGCAATCCATAATAAATCAATCGAACCCCGGCAGCAGCGCAAGCTATGGGTTCGGTGGGGTTTCAAGTAGCAAACACCCGATTGATCCTGATTAGAAAACCACGCGAGATTTGCGTCCACCGGGCAACGGAGCGCTAGGGACAGGGTACGCGCCGCAACCCTTTCGCAAGCGGCGTTGTGAATCGACCATTAAAGTGCAATAAATTACAAAGTGGTGCCCTCCGGAGGTGCCTTGCCGTCGTCGTGCATTAGACGGCATCCTTCAGGCGTCCCTGCCCTGCCTTGCCTGCTAATCGATGGGGGGTTGCGGTGCGCAATTGTATACCTCCTAAGGTCGAGTGCAAGAAAGACGGAGGTTTTGTGTGCGATTGGGTTCCGATATACGAACCAACCCTTTTCCCCTGTGGAAGGATACGCATGGCTAACGTCAGGCTACTTTTCCACAAAAAGGGGTTTGGTTTGTCGAACGCGCGCGAGCAGGTTCGAAGCGGGTAAGATCTTCTCGAGAGTCGTCGAGGCGCTACTTCCGCCGTTCGCGCTTTTGCACGCTGGGAAGACGCGCTGGTGCTGTGCCGCTTCGGAGAGCAGTGAGGTCGAATGGTCATAATTCAAACTAAATATGACAACTCGATGAATGGTTAATGCCTTCTAATCCGTTGGTTTTGATAGGTTTATAGCCATGTTTTGCACCGCGTACGGCAAACAAACCAAAAACCGGAATAGGATTTATGCGTCCTCTATGCAGTCGGACGACGACTGTTTGCGTGTGTGCGATAAGATTTTGACAGTGAACGTAACGTTTTTTTCTCACTCTCTTCCGTATGCATAATCTCGCTCGAAATCATTCTCACGCAACCATCCCGATTCGAGACACGCTCAAATTGGTCTAATTATTCAATGTCCTGTCCTGCGAAATTCCGGCACATTTCGCTCGCACCGGCACAACGCTCCATAATGAGGCACAACAATGTACGCCCATCTAATCTTCCCGGGGATGTCAATACTGTTGCAGTGTTTTGCCGCGTACTTATTGCACGTCGTGCAAATATTTGCAAGCCCATAATTCACGTCCAATCACACGGAGAGAGAGAGATTATGCCAGACAGGCCTGACCGGACGGCAGTGGACGATAGATCCTGCGTTTCACTGGCATAGTCAAACACAATCCAGGTCAATCGAATCGGTGATAAATTGGTAAACATTTGTCATACGATCGTTCCGGAAGATCCCCTTGCGAACGAGGTCGGAGGATGTGTTTTTTGTGGGCCTGTTTTCCGGTGGCTTCGGTGCGCTCTGCACGGGAAGCTAGGTCAACCCAACTGCAGCACCGAGAGTGCAGTGAGTGCACTGTTAGCTTGATAAATTGTATCGTTATTAATCTTAGCGCATCGTTTCTGTTCCAGCGGTGACATTAGCAGGGGGATACAGCCGGAATTAGGTTACGTTTTGCGGAATGAATGGGATTGCTAAAATGCCAATCATGTGCGCCGGTAAATGATCGCAAAGCTAATATTGATTCGAGCGGTGGAACTGATGCAAAGGACACTGACCTGGCCAGTGTCATTTGTTTGAGAGAAATGGCGAACAGGATTTTCTGCGTTTTTTTTATTGAAACTCTTGGCTGGCATTGTCAAACCTTTGAGGACTTGAGCGCGAATCATATCTGCCATAAACAATTAGGGTGTCTTTGTTCTATTTTTAGCTCTATTTTTTATAAAGTTTCTAAGTTTTCTTTAGCAAGATATCTAAAATCAATGCTGTTTGCGCCATAGGGTTTGGTTCTCCTTTCCAACTAAATGTGTGTTTGATGGATGTTTTGTTGATCCCTTATTTAAGGTTAATTTTGGCTTTCTTCCGATTGACTCTTATTGATCTCCTGTGAGAGTCGAGCTGCCTGTGTGCCCCATTTCCTGTCGTTATCCGTGCCACTCCCGAAGCGGCGATAGACAATAGTCCCGGAAAGGCAGAAAACTTGCTTCAGAGTGCAAACTTTTTAAAAGCGTTTTTTTTCTCTTTCAAGCTGCCATCCTTTTTTTCGTTAATTGAAGTCCAACAATTTTCATTATGACAGCTCAATTTTTGAGAAGAGAAAATAGAGAATCCATAAATATGAAAGCCGAACGTTCCTTTGGAATTGATTTGCGATCTTGAGAAGTATCGAGCACGTACTTCAGATTTGTGATTGCAATTTTTTTCCTAATGCCACTCATTCAAGTAATGTCGGTATACTTTAAGAGTGGGAAAATAAATTGCAACTCATGTTGTTTCAATTATTGCATTGCAGGTCTTGGGAAATATCTTTCATTTACGGACGTTGCAGTAATTGGGGAGTCTGCTTAACAAATTTATTCGAATACAAAATCAACAGCAAGCTTTTGTAATTCAATTCCACAACTTGGTTCATGTTCGTTTTGCCATCTGACTCTTGCAAAGTGTCTGTTTCCGATACTCTTCAGGAGTCAAAATCACCTTGGGAAGGAAGCGTATACACCAAGTTTCCACAAACCAGAGCGAAAAACTATCACGCGCACCCATCGTATCGACAGCTTTATTTGATTTGGGTATTGTGCTGAATAATTGTTCGAACAATAACAGCGCACAGCGTATCCTCTGGATGCGCGCCCTAGATTAGCTCACGTTTAAATGCATTTCTCCCCGGTCGAATAATGGTCGGTCAAAGTCGTAAAAGGTTTCTGTGCTCAATTTTTTGTTCCTGTCAGAACGGTAGGAAGGAAAAAGATGCCCTTTTTTGGTGGAAAAATTATTGAAAAAATTTCCCTAACATTTTAAAGGCGTCCATTTCGGTTGGCAGCGAAAAGAAAACGGTTCGATTCGGAAGAAAGTAATATCTTTTTTCGGTTTTGCTGAACGTCCCAGTTTTGTCGGTACGTTCGTTTTGCTCCGTTCAATTTTCTTTTATGATATTATTTTTTTTTTAAATTGAAACTCTTGGCTTGCTGCGAATCTTGAGCGCGAATCATATCTGCCAAAAACAATTAGGGTGTCTTTGTTCTATTTTTAGCTCTATTTTTATAAAGTTTTACATGCAAGATATCTAAAATCAATGCTGTTTGCGCCATAGGGTTTGGTTCTCCTTTCCAACTAAATGTGTGTTTGATGGATGTTTTTCCAATAGCCGAAGTCTTTGCGACAGGATCCGCCATACGCGACTAGGAAAATCCCATTATACGGAGCACGGTAGAAGAGGACCTGGCAGGCTCGACTCACTGTGAATGATCATAAATAACTTTAAGTGTCTTTTAATTACACCTTAATATCCGGCCGAAGTTCCTTCTTCCGTGTTCCGTGTCTTGCTTTATTACACTCACCGGGGAATTTGGGATATTAATTCACACTTAGCATTTCTTGTGCATTGTTGTTGTACCGAGTTTGTGGTTAGCGTGCTCGTTTTCTCTCGAGGCACCCAACTATCGTCTGTGTCCTTTTTTTCTTTTCTTAATGCAATGTGTTGTTGTGTTGGAGCACACACGTTCATAAATTAATTGCACTTTTGAAATGAATTGCTTTCGAAGCGCGAGAGAAAAACCATTAACCAGTGGCGTCGGTTTTTTTCTTCTCTCTCTTTTTCGTTTCATAATGTATTTTCTGTTGAGAAATCTGTTTCGCACCGAGCCTGTGGGAGATATGGGTGCATTTTCCCGAGGGTAAGAGATGGCGTTAGTGTTAATGGAATCGTAATGGGTTGCAAAACATCTATCGGACACGTTTGGTGTACGTTGAAGCACGAATATGACTACTGGAAAAAGTGCAGTGGCATAGCATGTTCTAGAAAGGATTCCCTAGATAAAAGTAATCATTAATTGCAGTTGCTGTTTTCTGTCACGTCAACTATAAAGTTGACAACGAATTCTGAGAAACTTTTAGACTCTTGAATGTTTTGAAAGTAATAATTCCATTATAGGAGGGTTTTCGCGTCTCTTCCAAAGTGTCTGTTTCCGATACTCTTCAGGAGTCAAAATCACCTTGGGAAGGAAGCGTATACACCAAGTTTCCACAAACCAGAGCGAAAAACTATCACGCGCACCCATCGTATCGACAGCTTTATTTGATTTGGGTATTGTGCTGAATAATTGTTCGAACAATAACAGCGCACAGCGTATCCTCTGGATGCGCGCCCTAGATTAGCTCACGTTTAAATGCATTTCTCCCCGGTCGAATAATGGTCGGTCAAAGTCGTAAAAGGTTTCTGTGCTCAATTTTTTGTTCCTGTCAGAACGGTAGGAAGGAAAAAGATGCCCTTTTTTGGTGGAAAAATTATTGAAAAAATTTCCCTAACATTTTAAAGGCGTCCATTTCGGTTGGCAGCGAAAAGAAAACGGTTCGATTCGGAAGAAAGTAATATCTTTTTTCGGTTTTGCTGAACGTCCCAGTTTTGTCGGTACGTTCGTTTTGCTCCGTTCAATTTTCTTTTATGATATTGTTGATCCCTTATTTAAGGTTAATTTTGGCTTTCTTCCGATTGACTCTTATTGATCTCCTGTGAGAGTCGAGCTGCCTGTGTGCCCCATTTCCTGTCGTTATCCGTGCCACTCCCGAAGCGGCGATAGACAATAGTCCCGGAAAGGCAGAAAACTTGCTTCAGAGTGCAAACTTTTTAAAAGCGTTTTTTTTCTCTTTCAAGCTGCCATCCTTTTTTTCGTTAATTGAAGTCCAACAATTTTCATTATGACAGCTCAATTTTTGAGAAGAGAAAATAGAGAATCCATAAATATGAAAGCCGAACGTTCCTTTGGAATTGATTTGCGATCTTGAGAAGTATCGAGCACGTACTTCAGATTTGTGATTGCAATTTTTTTCCTAATGCCACTCATTCAAGTAATGTCGGTATACTTTAAGAGTGGGAAAATAAATTGCAACTCATGTTGTTTCAATTATTGCATTGCAGGTCTTGGGAAATATCTTTCATTTACGGACGTTGCAGTAATTGGGGAGTCTGCTTAACAAATTTATTCGAATACAAAATCAACAGCAAGCTTTTGTAATTCAATTCCACAACTTGGTTCATGTTCGTTTTGCCATCTGACTCTTGCTTGTTCCAGTTTTGTGGGATAAAAATCAGCGATAAATTGGGTCACTAATGCATGCGCAAAGTTCTGCCTGAATGTTTGATGAATTCGTTATGAGCTACAACCGTCCAGCGCCAGCATGAGTTCGTTGTCCCAATTTCGATACGGTTTGCTCTCAATTACGCTGATCACGGTGTGTAGGCTGCGTTTTGCTCCAGTGTCCTGATTCTGTGATGCCGGTATCGATCTGTTCGGAACTTTACCAGAAGCGCTTCTCTCCGCTATGACCGCTCACGTAACCGTATTAACTTTTCATTCCTAGTTTAGTATTCTGCTCGCGTTCGATCGAATCAGTTCGTTACCGGAATGTAAAAATAGACCTAAAGCAGAATGTGCGTGAAAGTGCAGGTTCAATATTGATTGTTGTATGATGCTTTATGACTCGAAACGCACTTAAAATAATTACGAAATCGAATAAACATGCATTGAAAATTTTGCAATAAAAAATATCTCTTCGAACTATATTCGTTCAGAGCCTGACGAAATCCAACCATTCCTCAAGGGAAAATACTTTTAAAAAATCTTCCAACATGGTCGAACAAAAAAAACAACATACTGACGTATTCCTACTACATTCATTTAAAAATCATATTGCATAGCACAAACTGTAACTGAAACCTTTCATTTTCACATCCCCAAACGCATGAGAAGATAGCTCATTATTTCTTCTGTCCTCAACCATCTTTCTATAGATAGGCACGAAACGAAGAGAAAAAAAAATCGATTGACAATATTCTGTCTGTCAAGACAAGGACCAAAACCGGATACAATCGTCAAGTAAAAAAAAAGCATCGGATACTTCGGAGCCGCACCGCACCTTTGAAACCGATCGATGACACGCCTCTCGAGGGGGCAAAACCGGAGACAATTGCGTGCTTGCGAGAAATTGAATACCCATTCCACATCGATAATCCGTCAATAATGATGTACAACATTTGCATATTTTCGTACCTCGCCTGGCGCGCGGGTTAGTCTTTTGAAACATGTTCCTTTCACACACTTTCGGCACAAAGTAAGTCATATGTTTTTACGGGTGAAGCAAACAGGAACAAACAAACTCTTCGAATCAGACTTTACGAAGATGTACGTGAGCATCGTGTGGTGTGATTTTTTTCTCTCTCGAATGTACTGTTTTCGAGCGTGTTCGGTTCTCTTCGCTTTGAGAAAATTTATTCCAGATCCTTTTGCGTGTAACAACAAACTCCATTTCCTTGACATGATCGTTCGGATTCGCTGCTCCGAGATGGATTGGATTTGAGGTTGCACCCGAGCAGCTATAATCTCAAACCACCACCCCACCCCAAAAGGGTCTCGGGATGCGTGATTGAAGCGGCGGCAGACGAATGTGCAATGGCTGCAGCTGTGCAATCGATATTGTTATTTTAGAATGATTGAACATTGACAGCCCTACTGACAGTGGGGAGGAAGTTTGGAGGGTTTTGGAAAGTATATGGACCGGCTTTCCAGAGCGTGCGTGCGTGCGATCCGTGAGAAGGAACTGTGTAGCGATTTTTCGATGAAGAAATGGCTAATCCGCCAAAAGAACCAGGCTAGAATAATAATGCCGAACCCGAGTTGTGTGTGTCCCCTGTGCTGCGTGCTGCTTCTGACGATGTTTCGTACCACCAAGAACAAGCTGACCGACCGACCGATTAGGTCAACGAGAGAAATGCTACCTCCTGGGTCCAGTCGAAAGGGGATGGAAAATAAATGACCATATAACGAGGATAGAATGTGGGAAAAATTGCGCACGGTCGGTGGTGAAAGTGATGGAGAGAAGAACGCACCGGAAGTAAGTAAGCGGGTTCGCTGAGCAAACAGTTCGATGAGGATTAGAAATTTCGATTTTCTTTACCTTTGATGTGATTTTGCTTTCCAAACTGCGTTTCTCCAAACGTGTAGCAATCATTTCGGGCGCGTCAAGACTTTGTGATCCACTACTTCGCTGATCAAAATGGGAACGAGGGTAAAAAAACATTCCAAACGAAGGAAACTTTATCGCGATCGGTAACCGCACGCGCGTAGCTGTTGCCTACAAACTACAGGGGAAGATGAAGGCACACCGAAAACGGACACATAGCACCGATCCGATAAGGATCTCTCGTTACTCACCCTAACGCATCGGGGAAGCGGTAAAGGATATATCGCGACCGCATAGAGAGAGGGAGAGACAGTTCGGCTTCGTTTACCACCAGGGCGACCGATCTGTTGCAATAAGATTGAAAATTTTATGGACCCACAGATCGCGATAAGAGATTCGATGTAGATCGCTGTGGAGCGGAGTGGTTTCGATTCTAATTGATTCTAATTGTTTTCTGTTCGTTTCTGTTTTACAGGTAATTTTTCTTCCACGGCTTCTCGAGTGTATGATTCCAAGAGTGATGTCCGAGATGTACAGGTGTGCACGCTTCATGCAAGTATGATATCAATTTTGGGTTGGGTTTTCGTCATTTCAATAATATAAAAACACAATGTTGGCCTATTTTATATTTTGTATATTCAATTCGAATGGAACGTCCATAAAGATTCATGTTCGGAATTTTTCTTATCATTTCTTTGACTGAGAAGGATTTCTTTGATCAACTGATTGATGTTAATTTGCAATTTCACTCATTTTAATATATATTTCATTTTATCATTCAATCGTGATCACCTTTCCATAGGATAAGATAATCAGAAAAAACATCATCTTTTCCGAATGAAATTGTAATTTCGTAGTTTCATATTGTTCAATAACATTTTCCGTGTGTTTGCTTCTAAATACCCACCTCCATTGTGCGTCAGCTGGGAGGCTTTTTATTGAAGCGTTTATTTGTAAGCTTGCTACTCGCATCGTATAATTACACCCGCGCTCTCCGATACATCCTAGAAAAGGACTCGCACACATGTTTGTGTATGTGTGTGTGTGTTCATTTTGTTCGGAGAAAGCACCAATTAAAACATCAAAACGCCACCACCGTCGAACTGCTTGCGCACGTTGACGGGCTTTTGATTGCTTTATTGTCAGCAGTTCGCATCTCATTTCTTATCAATCTTGCTCCCGAAATATAAACTAGGCCTTGAACGAGCGACTACCCGTGTTCAATTTCCATCCTTCTTCCGAACATATGACGCTGTGTCTGCCTCTCGGTGATCATCAACAATTGAATATAATTTCTGCTTCGGCACACTTGGTCAAACTATCAGCGCAGCAGCGGGCTAATAAAATACGCTTCACGATGACGAAGTGAACGCAGGCACGATCGTGTGCCCACGAGTGAAAATTTCGACGCTAGGGTAAACAAACGGCTAGCAAACGTCATTAGTTAGCTATAATATTAGGTTCAAAAAATTACATGTTTAGCCTTACGTCACTACCCATGCTGAAAGTCATCCTGGCTCTAATAATAACTAGGAGGACAGATTTTTTATGTAAATTTCCCTACCGGTTCCCGGATGACTCCTCATCCTGTGGACGTGTGGATCCTGTAACGTGCGTGCGTTAGAACCCTCGAATTAGAGTGTTTTTTTTATTGGCATCACTTACAGCGGTTTAGACCCGGGAGTTTGATCGATTCATCACCTGGGGTGAATTTAACTCTTGGTGGGAGGTGAACCCGTGGGGTCAATGACTCGTTTTTATAAAGAAATGTTCATGCAATAGCTAACCATATCGGATTGGCAGGGTAGCAGACTAGAAATGTTGTGTTTAAAAGGCAGATGTTCCGTGTTTTATTTATTAAAATACATTAGAAAAAATAAAAACAAAATCTTTTGTTGGCCTGTTCTAGAACATAGGTAATATTTTTAGAGTACCGGTATTGTAAATAATTTCATCTTTAGTTTTGAATAAATTAACTGAGAATCAAATGCAATTATTGTTTCTAAAAAATCTTTTTAAATTGGACTTGAGCATGGACTTGAGTTTGAGCACGATTTCAAAGCGTGCCGACAACTCAAGCTGCAGTATATTTCTTTTCCATTATCATAGCGTACAAAAAAACATCAATGTCCTTACGCAATTGAAATAGAATTGTCATTTCATCGCCTCAAATAAGAAACCTTCTTCGAGTGTTCTCCAAGATATGTCCCGACGCCACTGCGGCCGTTCCACACTAGGGACTGACAGTTTTACAACTAAACCCCCTGTCCAACTCCGATGCCGAAGCACGTTCGCTAAAGTACCCACCTCCATTGTGCGTCAGCTGGGAGGCTTTTTATTGAAGCGTTTATTTGTAAGCTTGCTACTCGCATCGTATAATTACACCCGCGCTCTCCGATACATCCTAGAAAAGGACTCGCACACATGTTTGTGTATGTGTGTGTGTGTTCATTTTGTTCGGAGAAAGCACCAATTAAAACATCAAAACGCCACCACCGTCGAACTGCTTGCGCACGTTGACGGGCTTTTAATTGCTTTATTGTCAGCAGTTCGCATCTCATTTCTTATCAATCTTGCTCCCGAAATATAAACTAGGCCTTGAACGAGCGACTACCCGTGTTCAATTTCCATCCTTCTTCCGAACATATGACGCTGTGTCTGCCTCTCGGTGATCATCAACAATTGAATATAATTTCTGCTTCGGCACACTTGGTCAAACTATCAGCGCAGCAGCGGGCTAATAAAATAGCTTGCCTAAAGAGGCGCTTCTTGTCCTTCGCCTTTTAAGTGTTAATGGCTCTCACCAGCAGCGGGAGAAAGTTTTTCACCGTTCCACGTGCACCGTCGTTCGGGTGATAAAATTAAGAAATTTAGGCCTCATTTTACGTGCCCTGCGAAGAGATAGTGTCTTAATTTCGGTAAACACGGTGTCGTTTGGTGTGCGTTCTTACGCGAGCCACGGGAAAGCAAGCCGCTGCAATCAAACGCCCTCTCTCAGCGAACGAGCTCATCACGCCCAAAGATAACGCTCGGTTCCGTTTTTCGGTTCTTGTTTGACTTTTAATTAGCTGGTTTTTTTGCTGCTCAGCCCCCGAGCTCTTTCAGGCGTTCCTTCTTATTTCATAGTCATAGCACCAGGTTAATGCACTTCTGCTGTTGTGCCGCTACAACATCCGTCAACGATATAATCATAAGGTGTGCATTGATCCGGCAGTTTCACGAGCACGATTTCAAAGCGTGCCGACAACTCAAGCTGCAGTATATTTCTTTTCCATTATCATAGCGTACAAAAAAACATCAATGTCCTTACGCAATTGAAATAGAATTGTCATTTCATCGCCTCAAGTAGGAAACCTTCTTCGAGTGTTCTCCAAGATATGTCCCGACGCCACTGCGGCCGTTCCACACTAGGGACTGACAGTTTTACAACTAAACCCCCTGTCCAACTCCGATGCCGAAGCACGTTCGCTAAAGTCGCCCGGTGGGATTTCGCTCCGTAGAAATTGAATTCCGGTATCGTTTATTGTGCAACATGTCGAAAAAGCAGAATGTCCTGCATCCTGCAGCACATGCGACTATGTTGCAGAATAAATAAATAATCAAAAATACGATATGAAATGTGCAAGGAGGATGGCGGCGGTACTGTTCAACCAACAGCTTGTGCCTTCTGCAGAAGAGAGTACCACCGCACACCAGGGTCACGTCAGCGGTGGCGGTGTGTCCTCTGCAGTTGAAAACTCTTTTGCCACAAAAGCGGGCCGTGCTTATGTCATTCTGCATTGTGTTGCGGTTCTTGAGTATGGGACGACGGGTATGAGTCGGCAGAAGTTGCTCACGTTATCTTCAATGGGTGCAAGACAGTGTGCTTTGGGATCATGTTTCAAAATCACAAATAAATATATCCGATGACTGCAACTGACAGGCGGAAAACAGGGAGATGGTCAAGATGATGGGTGACCTTAGGGAAAATCTCGTCTGTACGTTTCGCTTCCGAAAACTACTTTGGTGTATTTTTTGCGTTAGTCATTGAATGACGTTTCAAGTTAAATTTAAAGGCAACCTTTCTCCTTTTTTCGGTTGCAAATCGACCAGATCATGATTCAAATTCATGGGAATATCACGTATTCCAAACAGAGACGCATGATTGACCTCGAATACTATTTCTGTACGACTGGTGGATGTTTCTTGTGCCGAAGTTTCACCATCGAACCGATACGACACATCGGAAGTAACCGTTCTACTGCCAGGTGATTCAATGTGTAAAAATAAAAAAAAACCACTATTGCAGCTAATTTGCATTTTGAATAATGACATCACGGATGAAACACCACCCACTCGTCAGTGGGATTGGCTAGAGATTTCAAAAATGACTCATCTCACGTTCCATTGAGCTCGTACACACATGGGCCATCACAAAAGTGACGGTTGCACTTACGCACGTAAAATGTGTCATCTTGAATTCAAATGAGTTTCACGATGACGAAGTGAACGCAGACACGACCGTGTGCCCACGAGTGAAACTTTCGACGCTAGGGTAAACAAACGGCTAGCAAACGTCATTAGTTAGCTGAAATATTAGGTCCAAAAAATTACATGTTTAGCCTAACGTCACTACCCATGCTGAAAGTCATCCTGGCTCTAATAATAACTAGGAGGACAGATTTTTTATGTAAATTTCGCTACCGGTTCCCGGATGACTCCTCATCCTGTGGAAGCCTTTTTGTGCGTGCGTGCGTTAGAACCCTCGAATTAGAGTGTTTTTTTATTGGCATCACTTACAGCGGTTTAGACCCGGGAGTTTGATCGATTCGTCACCTGGGGTGAATTTTACTCTTGGTGGGAGGTGAACCCGAGGGGTCAATGACTCGTTTTTATAAAGAAATGTTCATGCAATAGCTAACCATATCGGATTGGCAAGGTAGCAGACTAGAAATGTTGTGTTTAAAAGACAGATGTTCCGTGTTTTATTTATTAAAATACATTAGAAAAAATAAAAACAAAATCTTTTGTTGGCCTGTTCTAGAACATAGGTAATATTTTTAGAGTACCGGTATTGTAAATAATTTCATCTTTAGTTTTGAATAAATTAACTGAGAATCAAATGCAATTATTGTTTCTAAAAAATCTTTTTAAATTGGACTTGAGCATGGACTTGAGTTTGAGCACGATTTCAAAGCGTGCCGACAACTCAAGCTGCAGTATATTTCTTTTCTATTATCATAGCGTACAAAAAACACCAATGTCCTTACGCAATTGAAATAGAATTGTCATTTCATCGCCTCAAATAAGAAACCTTCTTCGAGTGTTCTCCAAGATATGTCCCGACGCCACTGCGGCCGTTCCACTCTAGGGACTGACAGTTTTACAACTAAAACCCCTGTCCAACTCCGATGCCGAAACACGTTCGCTAAAGTCGCCCGGTGGGATTTCGCTTCGTAGAAATTGAATTCCGGTATCGTTTATTGTGCAACATGTCGAAAGAGCGGAATGTCCTGCATCCTGCAGCACATGCGACTGTGTTGCAGAATAAATGAATAATCAAAAATACGGTATGAAATGTGCAAGGAGGATGGCGGCGGTACTGTTCAACCAACAGCTTGTGCCTTCTGCAGAAGAGAGTACCACCGCACACCAGGGTCACGTCAGCGGTGGCGGTGTGTCCTCTGCAGTTGAAAACTCTTTTGCCACAAAAGCGGGCCGTGCTTATGTCATTCTGCATTGTGTTGCGGTTCTTGAGTATGGGACGACGGGTATGAGTCGGCAGAAGTTGCTCACGTTATCTTCAATGGGTGCAAGACAGTGTGCTTTGGGATCATGTTTCAAAATCACAAATAAATATATCCGATGACTGCAACTGACAGGCGGAAAACAGGGAGATGGTCAAGATGATGGGTGACCTTAGGGAAAATCTCGTCTGTACGTTTCGCTTCCGAAAACTACTTTGGTGTATTTTTTGCGTTAGTCATTGAATGACGTTTCAAGTTAAATTTAAAGGCAACCTTTCTCCTTTTTTCGGTTGCAAATCGACCAGATCATGATTCAAATTCATGGGAATATCACGTATTCCAAACAGAGACGCATGATTGACCTCGAATACTATTTCTGTACGACTGGTGGATGTTTCTTGTGCCGAAGTTTCACCATCGAACCGATACGACACATCGGAAGTAACCGTTCTACTGCCAGGTGATTCAATGTGTAAAAATAAAAAAAAACCACTATTGCAGCTAATTTGCATTTTGAATAATGACATCACGGATGAAACACCACCCACTCGTCAGTGGGATTGGCTAGAGATTTCAAAAATGACTCATCTCACGTTCCATTGAGCTCGTACACACATGGGCCATCACAAAAGTGACGGTTGCACTTACGCACGTAAAATGTGTCATCTTGAATTCAAATGCAAGCGGATATTTGTGTTCCTGGCGCTTTTCTCCCGCCCGCCATTCACTCGAAACCGTTCCAATAAGTGTTCAATCGCATCTGCGATAAATTATGACGGACGCGGGTCCAAAAACGAAGCTATTAAAATTTAAAATAAAATGTGGGTTGTGGCTGTGGCAAAAGGATGATTTTTTTACGATTCCAAAAATATGGTCGCTTGAGGTCGTTACTACAATTGCTGCCGAGGGCTACTTGGCAAAAGGATCGTAAAAATTAGGATCGGTATGGGGATCTTCAAAAACTGCAGCTTCCAGTTCCACACTGGGACTGGTGTGATCAATTTCTGCACTAAGGTTGGAGTGGGTTTTCAGAAGAAGTCTCGTAAGAAAAAGGCCATCCACACGAACAATATGCTTTGAGAATATTCCAACGCGTAACGGCGCTCCAGAAGCGAGCAGCAGCTTCCATTTACGATTACGAAGCACTTTTTACGACTTTTAAATGTCACTTACCCGTGGCAGACCGAAACGTTCGTTGTGTCCCGTGTTTTTTGAGACGTGCTTCAAGTTCAACCGACCCCGAGTGTCCCTTCGCCGCAAATGTGGTTGAAGTTAAAGAGCATAAAACGTGATTCTACATGCACTTCCACATGCACTTTCAATGGTAGGCGCTTCATAAAAGGAAGAGGTTTCGGGGTTAGCCCATCACAAAACTGGGCTCGTAAAGTTAGATATTGCAGGCGCTGGTGGCAGGCAGTGGCAGGACACAAATCTTTTTCTTTATTGCTTTGGGTCTTTAAGGACTGATGGGCCTTTTTTAATGAGGCCTTGATCCTGACGAGACCATGCCGTGGGCTATGGATCAAAATTGCTCATATGATGGTCTACTTAATGGGAGGAAGTGACACATTCACGAAACTCCACCAGAGACACCTGGAGTCTTTGCATTATACAGCAAATTTCGAAACGTAACCAATTAACTTGCCCGTTGGACATAGGCTAGACTGCATGCTCCACTCCAATTAAACTTTCCCATCTTATTTTGCGCAGTGAGACAAGAGTTACGTTCAACTTTGCACTCTGACCCAATTGTGCAACAGACTGGTACCTTCCGTTCTCTGTTTTACCATGCCCGGAGCGTTATCGAAATGACGAAAGTGTCAGCAAAAGTTCATCGATGGGAGATTGCACTCAGTAGCCGAAACTAGCGAGCTACCAGCCGGGCAACACTCCTTCGCCAGTTCGTCTCGGATTATACGTTCCCGACCAGCTCCGTGAATCATCCCGCTCGGAGAATAATTTTTGGATACAAGAAGCAACTCTTGCCAAACCACCATCAGCGCCGTGAAACAACACCCGCTCGTAGGTGGATCGTTTTACGATGGGTACCAGACAGGCTGATTCACACCCGGGCCTCCCGTGTGCCATTAACCTGTGATGCTGTGTGTTCAGACGAACGGGGTGCGATTGGGAAGAAGGAGGTGCATGATGGCGCATGATATCATCCCCACCTTACCGGCAAAAGAGAGAAGAGAGGTTGCGCGCCCACACACCACCCTTTTGCGTTCGTTTTCCGTTCGTGACAGGGAATGGTTCTTTGGCACGTGAAGCTTAGAAAGGCTACTGCCGGTTGTGGTGGATGACTTCGGTGTGGAAAGGGTTTGCGATTTTCTGGACGTTTGCGACTCGAATGAATGGAAGTTGAAGGAACTCGGTTGACCTCCAAAGCGACGGACGTCAGAAAGGAGCGTCGGATTTGCTGCAAAAATTGGTATGGTTATGCTTTTCGTTCTTTACTTTGGTATGCACCTTTTCAGACGTTAATGACATTAAAAGTTTAAAGCAAGATAAAGTGTTTTAAAGCAAAATAAAATCGAAACCACCATCGTTTGCTTTTGTTTCATATAATTTATCAATATTATCACTGAAATGTTATTATTTTTTAAGCAAACTGACACTTCGCAGTCAAAGTCATGTTCAAGTTTCTTTTTGTATACACTGAAATGAACTAAAATAAAAGTTTAAGGCTTTGGTTCTTATTGCAGAAGTATTCTTCAGCCCTGTCTGCTTTAAGACAATTGTAAAGCTTTTTTTTGCTTTTAAACTGAAATCTTGTTTTCCTTGCAATTATGACATGTGAACGTATAATGTCGTATCGATTTCCGTTTGCGTTGGCTCCTGCGGTGATAATTAAGACGTTCGTCCTGTATCGTACCCGTTATTCCACAAGACATAATAACCACAATGCAGATCTAGTCCTGCGGAAAATTGAAACAACCACACACGGAACAATCCTCAACAGAGCCTCCAGAGTCTTCCTGCAACAAATCATAATTATATGATCTCGTACCACTCATTGTTCGGCACCTTATGGGAGTTTTCCCCCGGACTCTAGCGACCGACTTCTTTGCGTTCTCGAGAAGGAAAAACCCAATCCTATAATAATATTTATGGTTTTGTTCATTATGTCGAGGGCCGCCGAGCCACCGATCTTACCCGGTAGGGGGGCTTGCAAAGATCCTTCCGCCAAGCTAAGGATCTGTCTGTCAACTTCACGTACACGGAGCTTGTAAATTGGCCAAGCGCAACCGAGAGCGTGAATTTGAAGGGAACAGAGCACCGAGTTTCGATCGCATCGACTGCATTAGGCAAGGGGGAGGTTTCGTTTCAATCCAAGCTCTTCCGCAGTCGACCAGCGTTGGCAAATGTCCGTCCAACCTCCTGTCATCTCTCTGGAGGGCGACGTACGCACATGGAGCTTGCGTCTGTTCCATCGCGTGCTTATTGTCTACACCGTGTTCGATAGCATATAATTAGAGCAGAAAGGAGCGCAAATGCCAGCGTAAATAATTGCATTATTTCGATTGTTTCGGCAGTGTTTTTTTCTTCTTTTTGGGATTTTTTTTCGTTCTCGAAATAATAGCTCTACTTTAAGGAGGTTTTTTCTTGCTTTTAAACTGAAATCTTGTTTGCCTTGCAATTATGACATGTGAACGTATAATGTCGTATCGATTTCCGTTTGCGTTGGCTCCTGCGGTGATAATTAAGACGTTCGTCCTGTATCGTACCCGTTATTCCACAAGACATAATAACCACAATGCAGATCTAGTCCTGCGGAAAATTGAAACAACCACACACGGAACAATCCTCAACAGAGCCTCCAGAGTCTTCCTGCAACAAATCATAATTATATGATCTCGTACCACTCATTGTTCGGCACCTTATGGGAGTTTTCCCCCGGACTCTAGCGACCGACTTCTTTGCGTTCTCGAGAAGGAAAAACCCAATCCTATAATAATATTTATGGTTTTGTTCATTATGTCGAGGGCCGCCGAGCCACCGATCTTACCCGGTAGGGGGGCTTGCAAAGATCCTTCCGCCAAGCTAAGGATCTGTCTGTCAACTTCACGTACACGGAGCTTGTAAATTGGCCAAGCGCAACCGAGAGCGTGAATTTGAAGGGAACAGAGCACCGAGTTTCGATCGCATCGACTGCATTAGGCAAGGGGGAGGTTTCGTTTCAATCCAAGCTCTTCCGCAGTCGACCAGCGTTGGCAAATGTCCGTCCAACCTCCTGTCATCTCTCTGGAGGGCGACGTACGCACATGGAGCTTGCGTCTGTTCCATCGCGTGCTTATTGTCTACACCGTGTTCGATAGCATATAATTAGAGCAGAAAGGAGCGCAAATGCCAGCGTAAATAATTGCATTATTTCGATTGTTTCGGCAGTGTTTTTTTCTTCTTTTTGGGATTTTTTTTCGTTCTCGAAATAATAGCTCTACTTTAAGGAGGTTTTTTCTGCTCCCGATTTTCCTTTCGTTTCGGTAAGGAATCCTTTCAAGTTGTTTTGAGCACCAAACAATGAGTGAGAGAATAAAACAAAAAAAAACACAATGCTAACCAGCTTTACCGAATTTCCCTCGTCAACAAGCAAGACGTCATACAATTTTATGAGACGTTTTAGCGTTTTTTTGGTTTTTCGCGAACCCTCCAATTAGTGCCAGCTATTTGTGGATATTCCGTAAAATTTCATAAACCACGGAGGACCTGGAGGATGGAATTCGCTACGATTCGCCCTGTCCGTGCGACCGTGTGTAATTTATTTACTAGGTCAAAAATTTGAAATTTTTGGACATTTTCTCCGGTCCTGTTGAAAACGTGATTTCGGAGGGATGAAACGTGCTCCTCTGTTGCATCGGAAATTATAAGACAAGAATAGTCATTCCCCCTTGCGTGGCGATTTACACGCATGCCGAGCAGGATGGTCTAGTTTTTATTGTTTATTTATAATTTATTTGCCGATAAATAATAATTCTGTCCACCTTCGGCAGAGCGTCTGAGAGAGGAACCTCCTGCGGTTGGCCTGCCTGTGGTGTGCCATGTTTTGGGCAGGAGTTTTGTGTCAAGTTCGTTGTATTGTGCTGTGAGACAGCAGGACTCCGATTCCTGAAACTGAAATAGGGTGGTGCTCCGCTATTGTTTCCCGACGACGTCAAACCCATGAAGAAAGCGTTGGGTAATGATGCGGCGAATGTGGTTGCAGAACATCCAGATACCACGCTGCCAACAAAGATCGCATAAATCAGGTCGATTTGGCGAGTAATTCTAGAGCAAGAAATCAAACGCTCATTAGCATGGCAACTGTCCAGCGGATGCGTCTCGGTGCTGATGCTGATCCGTCTTGCCTGCTGGTTAGTTTCAGCAGGCCCGAACCATGTCAAGGTTTCCATCCTAGGCGAACGGGTGAACGTGCACCAGTTGGATCGCCTTTCCCGGGTGGAAATCAAGATCAAGCGAGTCATCTTCTTCTGCCTCTCACCTTTCTCCGTCGAACAGATGCAAATTTTCCCGGCCCGTTGGAATTTTCAACCAGTTAACAACCGACCCCATCGCAACACATTCCCTACGGCCGGGGTTTTATATTTAGACGCACCATTTATAATCGATGCCGTCGTTGGTGCACTGACCGGTAACAGCATCTGTCGCCGCTCTGCCCGGCTGGAGTATCATGATGCTTAGGGGAGGTGTTAGGTTAATTGGATGAAATTCCTTTACAGAATGGTTTTTCAATCAAACACCGTTGCGAGGTAAGTATTTTTGGACATCGCAGCGACGGTCTGGGTGCTGAGTGAATGATGGTACGCAGATATATCGGTGCTGGAATGTGTGGAAGCGAATATGGTAGCACACAACTCTCACTTTTTTTCTATTCTGAACGGTTTCATTTATGTTGTAATATTTAGTGGCATTTTTTATTGTTTGTAATGAAGTTTCCCAAAATCTTTAAAATCTCATTAATTTTTTTAAAGCTCCCATAGCGGATTGAAAATACCCAGAATTGGAGAAAATTTTGGCAAATATTGTCATAGCCGAAACGAAACATCTTACACGAGAGGATTAGGCAAATGAGTGAAGAGCTGTTCTCTGCTTAGAAACATTTCACTCGTCATGTCGTACCTGTATCATACGTTCCACAGCCAGTCGGATAGGCACAAAGAATCTAATCAAGCCAAATCCTACGCAGAAACGCCGAACGTGATCCTTAAATGAAGCTTTCAGCTTAAGCGGCGGATTGTCCTTCCCACGAACGGTTTTCGTATATTATTCCTACACCGCCGTAGCGCACAAGTTATTCGCTGCAAAGGAAAGGCCGTGATCGGATTAGGTGGTACTCTCGAAACAAGCGTGCCAGTGAGGATCGGTCTTGGAGGATGTCTTTAGCCTCACCCGTACCGGCAGGTGTCGAACAGGGAGGGGTTTGGAAGATGAGTTAAAGACAATATTGAAATGTTTGGTGTAAAGATTTACGGACGGCGGTGCCTAATGGAAGGAAAACAAATAGACACAGGTGGAAAAATATGTTTTTTTTCAGACATTTTTCTATATGGACACCTCAAAAAGTCTTCTCCAGTTGATGATATTTTAAAAATATATGAGTTTGTTTTCACTTGTTTCATTCTGACAATGATTTCAATTTCGTAACTTCATTATCCATCGCAATTCGCAGCCATTTTTCTTCTGTTGCTTCCAAGTTGACAACGTTTTCCAAGTCATGCGTCATGCAGCTACAGTCATCTCAAGCTTCAGCTGGATGTCTCCGTACTTCCAAATTGAATTGAAACCATTTTTCACATTGGTCTTGCATTCTCCGTGCGAAGGAACAACATTCCTTTGGGCAACTGCATTGCATAAATTCAATCTCGGTGGGAGTATAAATTGTCTAGCGCTAGTTTGGCTTCCTTCCGCTACAGGTAGAATGTTTACTTATACTTTTTTAGTCTGAAAGGTGGTTCAGAAAACGCGATGATGATAAATGGAACGAATTAAGAGTGACATTACCGCACTCTCACTGCGCATAGCCGTGCCCAGAGCGTGCCAATTCTTCCGCTAAGGAGCTTTCCATGATTCAGCATTCGTTCGGAGCAGACAATTTCTGTCTGGTCGGATTTGGAACGAAACAGGGTAGTGATCGTCAACGTGCGACTTTGCAGTTGTGTGATTTCGGTTTCCATTTGTGGACATCCTGAGATTTAATAATCGAAATCTATTTTATGATGGATACGATGAGTTTCGTCAGTTTATATGTTATTTGTCAGGTACAATGTGTTTGCTCCAAAATGCTTTTAGGAGACAACTTTGCGGGCTCGTTGCGCACCACTGAAATAGGATCATATCCTCGCATCCAAATCGAACCCGTCGTGCGGTTAATGCTATTGAAAAATAAATTATGCAAGCTCTCCGTTGCCTGCAGGCGGGCTAGGCAGCCGACGTTTGTTGAGGAAGCGGCAATTCCAAGGCGCATTTTTCTGCTTGTCAGGCGTCTCCTTGTTGCCGGCGGGTGGTGGGCAATTCGGGCGGGCAGAAAAGGTCTCTATCTCCGGGCAGATGACCGATTGTGAGCTGTGAAGAGCCTCCAACGACCATAACCACAGTTCCACTACTAAATCTTTTTTTCCCCTAGCAGAACGTAATGGATAAAAAGGCATTTTTCTTGCACTTCCTATTCACCTAGTGCGCCGAGATGCATGAATAAATAATGATGAAAAATTATATCTGCAGCAGTGTAGAACCTTCGAACCGGCGCGCTGCAATTCAATCCTGGGCTCTCTATATGGGCATCTACCAGACACACATAGTGGAAGGCTTTTCAATTGCTCTCGGCACCGCTCTCAGGGCGAGTACACGCGTTTTGTTGCCGACTGGCGAGAGGCGATAAACAAGACATTGGCAAACAAGATGCCGTGCAGACGATAGCGCTACCGCTAGTGCTACGTGTGTTTGTGTGCATCGGGGTGGGAGTCGTGCAACAGCAACAACGTCTTAAGCGTTAGCGGAAAAACATAAGCACCTTCCACGACGCCGGTGGTAAAATGTCCCGAGAGACGAAACTCGGGGCTGGAAGGAGTACCGGGGGAGGCAAAAAGGACCAGGCCATTGATCCCGGTCGGGTTCGTGTGCGTGTGTGTGTGAGTGGCACGTGAGCCTTTCGCTCAGCAGGCTAGTAAAGAAGCGAGAGAAGGATAAGGGATTTCGGTTTCTATTTCTGGAGTTTTTTTTGTGCTGCTTTTGCCGTTGCTCGTGCGTCTTTCATGCGAAAGCTGCATTTTTCACTCGCCGTGCGCGCGTGCAGATGACGATTGATGTTTGCCGAGATATGCCTGCCATCTTGTGCCATCGCCAAGAGCTGGCGGGCGCGGGTGGCTTTAGGCACACTTATGCACACTGAAGAGCAGCAGCCAACAACAGCCACCGGTGTTTGTTGTTTCTTTTTCCTTCCCTTTTCTCGGTAAGCAATACTTTTTGCAAAGGGCCAAAGGACGATAATTGTGAGGGCGTTTGAAATTTACGATGGTCATCTTCTCGCTTGTACCACGCAAAACCGATACCGCCGCGTGCCCGGATCTTGCTTTTGGTTGCTGCAACACAATAGGACACGGCGGCACACGGTCAAAGTTTGAAAAAATAAGGAAGCCAACAGCGGTGCAGCTTGCAGTTCATTCTTCTTCTGCAAATGCAACTTAATTATGTAGGCGAGACGTCGTTGTACGCTCATATAAGAGTCAGCCCGTTGTCTCCCTTTTTGGGTTCCGCTTGTGGCGATAAGAAAATGCACGGCACCCGTAACGCAACACGGGCCAGGCTTTTGATGATTTCATTTAGAAGTGTAATTTTCTACCTTCAAGCTTTTGTTTCGGCGTGTCATCATGCTGTGGAGCAGATGGTTGGCTTGCTGCTTCACAAATGACGTAATCCGGTTCGGGCGCCGTCGCGCTGGTCGGAAGTATGGGAATTACTCGTTTGTATCGCCTTCGGTCTGATTTTATGCGTTATGGTTATTAATGTAAGGTTCGTAGGTGGTCGAGGCTGGTAGTATATTCTGATCAAAAATCGATAAATTGATGAATTACATATCATATATTGTAGGTGGAATTTATTTCTTAGTTAGTAGTATTTTTAATAAACTATTCAATCAAATGTTTAAAGTAAATAGAAAATGTTTCATTTGGTTCATTAATTTATTTATGGTTTTTTTGTTCTCTCTTTTGTTTTTCACAGGTAAATGTCATGATGTTTCAACTCGCATGCATAGCCACTGACTCACGGATCGTTTGGTAAATCGAACTAAATAGAAGTAAATAGAAAAAGATTAGTTGCATTTAATTGGAGATGTGACACATTCTTTATCAAAAATATGTCTTGGTCAATTTATGGATTTACAGGTTTGGTTGTTTTGACAGCTCTTTAAATCTTATAGCTTGTTTAGGAACAAGTCTTTCTTATTCTACCAACTTAATACTGCATTGTGAAGGCGATCAATTTGTGCTATACTCATATTTTTTAATTGTAATCTAAGCACATTTCTCAATAAAAGTGTGTATATCACATTGTAGCTTAAATGTCTGTTTAGCTCTGCTCTTCAAATTCAAAGCCAAAAGATGCGTCTACATCATTCAAATATACAAATCATTCCTCAATCTAAACCATCCCAAAACGGTACAATAGTCTACTAATCGCACCGTATCATAAACAAGCATTACGATGATGTCGGGTCGGACACAAATGCAATCGCCTCCTCCGGGCTAAGCTAATCAAACAGTGAAGTCGCATCAAATTCACCGGACGCGGCAGTCTCATTTGTACCACACGAGCTGTGTTTATATTTGTCGCTGTGGCACGGCATCGAACCGAACCGGTCGGATTATGTCGTAAGCATTTGTCGCCAAATTGCCCACGGCTGTCCGCCGGCGGCTGCACCGAATGCGTCCAGGAGCCAGGATCAAGCAGTATGATACGCTGACACCGGCCGATCCGTTTCGGTGATTAGCGGCCGGATTCCGATCCGGGAGGGTGACGACTGCTCATGTGTGCGGCTAGTACATCACGGACTGACCAGCCGTCCGATTGGATTGTGCATTTAAGGGCCCGGTTGGATTGTTTAAGCGAGAGGCGAAATTTTAAGCTATTCGACAAACGGCTTTGGACGGTACAGGAAGCGCGCGTGGTGTGTTCATTATTGTGATCGTATGGACTTGCGTGCGTTTTTTTGTGTTTGTGTTTTGTTTATTATTTCTACTGGGCCTTTTGAGCCGCTCCCCGTGTCCCGTTTACCGTGCGCATTACGTTGCACACCCTTGAGGTATTCGTAGCTGTCGCTATTTCCATCAGGACAGTCACGATAGCACGCGTTCCTAGGCGGTTGCACGCGCTAATCCTTCGCTCGTTATTAAGCGATAATGCAAATAAATGAATTTCATTAAGTAAACACAGCGAGGGGGCTTGCAGCGGATCACAGGGACGGGACCCACAATCCGATGAGTGTCCTGCGGAGGGAATGCTGCCTCGGAACTGTCACCGGCGGGGAAAAACGGAAGCGGATTTAGATTTGCTGCCATGGTGACAGCGCACAGTGCATTCGGATTCTTTTACCAACCCATCTAACTGTCTCTTTTTAGGGCATGCTAATGATACACTTCACAGTGAGTAGCTCACGGTAGCCCGCGACAGAAAAAAAAGCAGACAGCTCAAACCGTAATCCGGATGGAACGAAATCGGACGACTCATCACCGAACGAAAATAGACGACGGGGCACTCGAATGCAGCGCCAAACCACATTAGCGTTGCGCGGCATTCCGCTGGCATTCCAAATCTCTTTCGGAAGCCATGCGATGGTGTCGATTGTGTACGTGCCTGCCGATCAAAAGTAATGACAAGCTTAACGGACGAACTCGGGAAACGGATAGGAAACCAGATAGGAAAATCAGCGTTGCGAACAAAATGACTCAAATCAGCTAAAGCACGGTTACATCAGCAGCTTTTACCGTGTCGTCGAGCTTCCTAAAAATAGCAAATGGCATTCTTACCCGGCAAACCGAAGCCTCACGAGAGCGATAGAGTCGCCTGAGTTGTGCCACTCTGTCCGCTGTAGTGAATAATGTAATAAGAAATCAATACCTTCGATCGGCGGGTGGGGTGGCAAACGGTTCTAGACAGTGCCTTCGCGCAGAACGTCCGCTTATTGCTGCTTATGAAACATTCCTGAAGGTGAAAGTTCAAGAACATCTGCCTGTGAGCAGCGTATGAATGATTCTGTAAGTTGGATCAATACATGCCAGGAAGAGGGTGGACATACGCGACACATTTAATTACGCCATTATAATGTGCACGTGTTAACCTGAATTGAGACACTGCCTGAGTGAGTAGTTAGGAGTGTTAGTTATGAAATGATTTTCATTCTACTCCGAATCTTTCACCAACTTTGTTATTCCAACTTTGAACGCACTGCAATTAGTTGCTCACTCAGAGTGAGATGGACCAAACTGACTTCTAAAAGAGCAAAAGCGTTATTATGGTTAAATGATTCATGAAAATTCGTCCGTTAGTAATTAAATTTTATCTCATTTACATACAATAAATTCTGTATGGAAAATCCTTTCAAAAATATGGCCTCATTACCCGTTTCTGTCATGTTTTCAACGTTCAATTGAAACTCCACATCGATAAACGCGCCCCGATAAGCACCGGCATTAGACGCGAGCACACGAACCGACTGGTCTGGTCCAGTCGGTGTGTCGTAAAACTCATAATTCCGGATTAGCACCGATCATAATTTAAAGATTACTTTCGAATGGGGTCGTAAATTCGAGAACGGGAGCAGAAATCTCTTTCATCGCAAGGACGGGATCCGTACCAGAAAGATGGAGGAAAAAACGATTCTAATTTTACATTCGTCCTTTGGCGCGACACAAACTCGCTTCAAGTATCAGTGGCAATGCGAGAGCCGAATGGTCGTTGAATTGCACGACACTCCGATTACGGTGCCGATTGCAATCTTCGCGCCGAATGTCCTGCCTCGCGTTCAATGGACGTGCACGCGTGCGCCGGTTTCCGATTGCGCCGGGAGCGACGAGACTAAAAACGCACTGCGATCAGAAACCGTATTTTCCCCCTCATACGCGCACACGCGAGAGCCTGGTTTTGCGCGCACGTGCCCAACGGTGCGCGAGCCAGGCCTCATCATTCGTAAGCCCGAACAATTTCTCTAATCCGCTAAAAAATTATAAAACCTCGGGCCGCACGGTGTGCGTCTCGAATGGCGCGAGGACGAAAATCGAACCGCGGGCTTGAAAACTTTTCATAAATAAATAAACCGAACCGAAAGGAGAAAAGAATAAACAAATCGTTCCGTTTATGGTGTAGAGGAGAAAAAAAAACCTGATCGTAAATCCTCGTAAAAGGCAACGCAGCTAGGAAGGCACCGGTGCGGGTAATGCCCGACGGAAAGGATAACGATGGCGTGGCATGCACCGGTAGCAATTTATAATTAGAATAATTAAAAAAGCGAAATCAGCTTTAAGGCTAAATTGTAGCTGAAATGTTGTTTATTCGCGTTAACGTTAGCGTGTGCTTACGCGAAAGGGCCGAGGGACGTTTTTTTTCCTATTGCAAATAATGTCCCGGTATCGGAACGTAATGCGGGACTTTCAAATAGAAAGGGGGAACATCGAGTGCAAATAATACGTTTGGCGGCAAATCCGCAAATCGATGTTTTCGGAAACGTCGGTGGATTGCAGTTGCGCTCATGCGTTGATGCGTATAATTTGCGTTGCGATTTTGCGATTGATTCGGTTTGTTCGGCAGTTTTCAATCTTTTTGCTAACTGACTTTTTTTTTTGTTTCCAGCAACATGTTCTTCATTGATGCAAGGATGTTATTGAATTTCGTATTTTCGCTTGAACAATTTGCATACGAACTTTATACGCCCGTCACTCAATGCGCAATCAATCCACCCATCCACAAACTGTAACCGTTTAAAACACGATTAACACGACTACCGCAGAATACTTGACTCTCTTTCTCTCTAAACGTGGTGAATAGAATAAAATAGAAAAACCCCCGTTTCGCACAAAAAAGGATAAATCGCTCGACTCACCCTCGTCGATCTCGCACGCGGACACAAGGGGTTGACAAGATGTGCGCGAATTACGATCTCGAAATTGGCAACCCTTTTTTGTTGTTGGCCAACGGCAGCAGCGGTTTAGCTAATCCCCGGCTGCGCAGGAAGCTAGGAGACTTCCGCGCAACGTAAATAAAGTAAACACAACGAAAATGCGCAGGAGAGCGACGGGACTAGGAGCAGGATCCGGTTTTCCGGTGCGGTCGGTCTACTGTCAATTTGTTGCAACATTGTGGTTCCCCAAATTTGGTGGTTTCTAATTTCGGAATGGTGCATGGATGGTCTAGAGATATTGCTTCAAACCGAAAACATGGGTGTTCGAAGATTTTAGCGTTCAGATATGCGCTCAGTGTGGTTTACTTCCGGCTTATCTGTTGTCGAATCGAGATTCGAGGTTTCGGCTATCATGTAGATGGGGTCTCGATTTGTGGGATCGCTTGGAATCGGGTCAATCGTTTTTTGTTTTGCTTGTTTTTGTGTGTGTGCTGGCAATATCTGAGAACCCCTTTGGAAGTTTCGATCCTGTCACTCATCTCCCGCGGATGTCCTTTTGGTCCGCTACCCTATCACCGGTTCTAGCGTGGCTCCTACTTAACCCCTTTTTCGGACGTCGGACTTTACTTGTCATCCGTTTGTGTTCCTCCTGCGCGCGCGCTTACGCACGCACGCACTGACACAAAGCGCAGACTGTCAGATGCATCCTGCGTTTTCGTTTGTCATCCTGCCTGTCCTGCCGGCCGTGACACACTACAATGTTTGCCGATGCGTTTCACCTTTCCCCTCGCGCGTGAGTTAGGAGAGATCACGAGATAATCAGATTGCGCGCACTGACCGGAAAGAGGCGGCTTTTTTTCGGTGTGCGTAGTAGCTGTAAGCAATGGTTAAATCCTCGAAATGATAGCTCCCGTGTGTGCAATATGAAATGACAGACAACGCACATTACAACGTAAAAAAACGTTCAACGTTAATGATATCATGAACCGATTCGATGTTTGACGGGACGTTCTGAAACGAGGCTTCCCGTTTTCGATCGCTTCCGGGTACATTTCGGAGCTCCCATTCAAAAAGGATAACTTTAGCAGCAAAACAAGAGGAAAAACCTCACCGTGTACTGACAGCGGAAAAATGTAACGAACTACACACCGATCTGTTCTGTTTGAAGTCATCCTATTGCCTGTTGTTTTCTGTGTTTTTTTTCGGTCTGCTATGCCCTTTCTTTGAAGCTGGTTTTTCTCCTATATTCCCGGGCGGTGTTATCACTGACGTGCAACGTAAATTGTTGCGCTGCTGCTGCCTCAATCCCTGATCCTCTTCACGTTCAGCCATGCGAAAAACATGAAAAAGGTAGGAGACGACGCATCGCTGACGCGCGCAAGCATGTAGCCGGATTAGAGGACGCTTTTCTGTATCATTGTACCCCCGTCCCATGTGTGTGCGTCATGCAGACGACGGGTGATGTGATATGCAAAAAAAACACACACACAGTTGAAGGGAAAACTGGCAAGTACGTCCGGACAAAGGACCTGCCAAATTGCATACCGTTTTATGCGAATGTCGTGGCAATTGCGCGGATTTTTTGCGAATGTCCTTGCCCGCACTCGAACGCAACACAAAACAAAAAAGGCAAATCGCGCACTCGAGCCCAAGTGCGTTATAGAGCCACTTCAAACGCACGCTCGTTTCAACTACACCACCAAAAGTGGACGATTTTGCGTTTTGTGGGCTTCGTTTGGAGTGTTTTCGGTCAGGATATTTTCACTGTTTTTTCGTCTGCCTTTACCCACACGCATGAGTCACGAGTCGCGAATTGTGCGGTTGTGGTGCATATTTTGCATTTCAATCTGCAAAAAGAAACCCGAGTTTTGATGGTGGTTTTCCTGCAAATTGCGGCCAAAAGGCCATCCACCTGGTGGTTTCTACTCCACAACCCCTGTTTTCGTGGATTTTAAGTGTGTTTTTTGCATCCCACCACATGTTCCGCTGAAATGTGTGCAAGCGTGCACCTTTGACGTGAGTGTCCGCTCGTTCTGAAATGAGTAATGAAAATCTGAAGCACCGGACACGTGCACGGCTTGTTTTTCTCCGTCGTCCGGGCGCGGTTAAGTGTGCATTTCTGACCCTTGGACGTTAGGCAAGGACACGAAAATTGCCAACAAAAACGACTAACGTCCGAGTGCATGTAGAACTTTCACCCAGAACGTTTGGTTAGAGGACTAGCCGCTGTCATTTTATTATGTTTCTTTAGTTCTTTCGCTCTATCGCCTCTCCCAATCTCTTGTTTCGGTACTGTCTTTTCACACCCTCTCTCTTGCTTCCATTTAATGCATATGGGGCATATGCAATCGGACGCATAGAGCCAAACGCAAGGCAGATATAGCTCACGGCGTGCGGGGAGGACGAGCGTGTTTTTTCCATAATTTTTTAATTAGCTTTTACGAGCAGATTGAAACGTTTGCGGCGGACGCGCATCGTCTGTAGGGCGTGCGTTCGCTCGCACGCAGTCGCCGCTCATTATTGTTACGTGTTCGTGTGCTGTTTTTCTTTTTGTTTCTGTTCCCACCAAATCGCGCTCGGATCGCGTGCGCGCCCTGCCAGACGGGCCACGTGGGTGGGAGAACGGGGGCGATGTGGCGAGATGTAATAATTAAGATATGTAGCGCGGCTATGCCCGTGACTCGTCGTTAGAAAGCTCGTAATCGTCGTCGTTCTAGTTCCGAACGTTTGAGAGATAATTTTACGAACGGTGCTTTTTCGCTGACCTCGGCGTGTTCGTAAACGAAAGCCATTTGTAACGGAAAAAGGGCTTTGGAGTCGGATGAATCTCGGGCGTTTAATTTACTGCCGAAGAAACGGTTAATAAAGACGTGATCGGTTTCTGGTTTTGTTCCATTTTGAAGCTTGGGCTTCAAATTCAGTTCAAATCGATTTTATGATGATCAATTTAATGTTAAATTTTAAGTATTACTTGAGCTGATTAATCAACAAAGAAGTAAATTATCTGTACTATTTTTTAAAACTAATGTTTATAACATTATTTATTGTTCTTATTTTTTATGAATTTCTACGCGTGCTCATGTGCTCTAACAATGTTTAAAAAAGTCATTTTAATTTCAACACAATTCACATCATACACATCATTAAGTTCACTGCGCCCCTCATGATTATCTTTCCTTTATCCCTATTTTCCAGAAGGTAATGGATTATTAGTTAAGCTGATCAGATTTTTGCATTAAACCACAATACTGTGGCAAATGAAAAACCGTCGATTTTAATGTTCCTTTTTGATTTTTCATCTCCAGCAGAAACATAATTAATGAAACGGGTTGTATTTGAGTTTCGCAACGAAGCTGCAATCATTTTTTCATTTGCCCGCACCGGTACGATGTTGGTTCCATTCATCCTGCATGGTGGTTCGGTAATGGTTTTGGCTTGATAGTTGCAATGAAGCAAGTAAAAAATGACGCGAGAGCAGGAAAACGTAGCATGGCAGCTTCGGAAGCAAATCATATTATGATTAATGAAGGATCAATCCGCCATGGCTGTCGTTGGTCTGGCTGGCCCTGCCCGCTCTCCCGGCTGCACCGCGATCGATAATGAGCGTAAATATTTTCCAATAATTATTCGCTTTAGGCAACCGGCCGCGCGACACGGCACGCGAACTCTTATGTTGTCCACAGCCGTCGTGGAATGGCCTCGAGCGACCCTTTCACTCATGCGGCTTTTTATGGCGATCATAATAAATGATCAAATGTTAGCTTACGGGCGGAAGTGTAGCTACAATATCGAGAAAAAAAACTGCATCACAAATTTGGTCCCACCAAAATCAACGGACGAAGAAATAAAACGAACATTTGTTATGGCGGCGTGGCGTGTTAATCGCGATTAGATGATTTTTTGACGCCCAAAAAGCATTGCGTAATATTTGCTCGTATGCTGGCGGCGCCAGCAATCATAACCGAAACATATCCATCCAAGTTCGTTCAGCTGTCGACAGAAGCGATATTGACGCACTTGGCGACGACGAGCCGGGCGCGTGGCCTCCTCTAAGGACACGGAAACGTCACGAGCCACCACTTCACGTGCGTAAGTCACTCGTCGGCGAACAATGGCGGACAAACCGAAAATGCTTTTCTTGAAGTCCGTAATAAGTGGGCTTTTCGAGAAGAAGCGCGCCCTATACTTATCGGGCAGCTGGTCGTCTATAACGAGCTCGTTCGATCTCGCTTTCAATTTCTTCTTGTTCGTGGCACCTCGGGCACCAAACCTGCAAGCAAGTCCGTCGCTTTTCATTCCACTTTCCCTCCGCATTCGCGCAAGGACATCGTCCAACGCCACCGTTTACCGCGGGTGAGCATTGTGTCGG
>KZ073056.1:151999-172179 GCA_002091845.1 Anopheles cracens
CGGTATCGAATCCTTTTCAACGGCGCTGCATCGTTATCCCTTTCGCTTTCGCACATCGATCGAGCCTCAAGGGACTCAGGGCAGGGCTGGTCACTCCGTCAGTCAACGCAGCCCCGGGCGGTACTGCTGCGTGCGCCGGGTGGGTCGTCGAACGCCGGCCCAAGCCGTCCGACTGACCTGGTAAAACCGATTGTCCAAATATTTTCATTTCACTTTCACCGGCGCACCAGCGGAGGTCCATTCGCGAGAAAACCGTTACGCTGCTGTCAGTTTTCGCTACCCCGTCGTGTGTGTGTGTTTGTTTGCGTGTCCGAGTCGAGGAAATAGAGAAAGGGGAAACACGATGGAATAATATCGCCTGAAGGGCTCATTAGTTTATTGGGATACGCATGATAGGAGCGAAAAATGCACTGTGCAGTATGTGGTCATCGTGCCCGACTGAATGTGGACGTCCTGATGTCCAGCACCTGGCACTATACTGTTGTCCATTTAAGGAGCTCACCACGAGATCCGTTGCAAAGGCGATCACCATCAGGTAAGTGTGCGCGTGTTTGCTTTATGGCTGGTGGGTAACGAATTACACATTAATGATCCATCCACCATGGCTAGTTATTGGATGACAGAGGCAGCCAGTGGCATACCAATTTGATTAAGTATGGTCACGCGAGAACGATATCCGAAGGAGGTGCATGGGTGATCACTGGATACCCAAACTGATCAAAACTACGATTTTGATCACTTGACAGTGCTTCCACACCGGAAATGGTGCCCAAATAGGAGTACTTTAAAATGGGGGAAGGGATTGATTTCGTTGTAATGGTTGCTGGAATTTTTTTTTTTAAATATTGAACCCATTAACATTGATCATACGATTAGGTAATTGAGGACATGATTGTAATCGTAATTGTGCATCTGTCATTCGTATCATTAGGATCACTTACCTGTCGAGGGTTTCTATATAGCCTCATCACATGTTTAAAAACTTTTTTTTCAATTAGGTTTTAATAAGGCTCTAATAAGGAGCCCCAACGAGCACAGCATTCCATACAACGGCATCTATTCAATTTGCGAGTTTCTTTTCATTTTAATCCGGTCATTGCTTACAGCTTCTATCACACTAGCTTGTAGTCAGGTAACGCTTGAACCATGAAGTCATCATAAATTATTCAAACTCTTCGTTTGCTCTTCCAGTGCCCAAAGTAAAACAAACGTGCATTGTGCCCAAGTTCATTTGCTCTGCTGAGCGCAAACTGCTTGAACTTTATCGCTCTCTCTCTCTCTCTGCTTCTCTATATGTTTCCTGCATTAGGAGTAAAATAGAAACATTAATCATATCACCTTACCCTACCCAGCGCCGTTTGAACTTTCATATATACTCGCGTAATAGAGTTTTTAACACCCACTTCGCACACCAGCCTACGGTTACGGTTATCGCAGAAGCATCGTAAATTTTCACGCGGTCGGCGGCTCACCACGCTGGGGATGTTATATGGATTAGCTGCCTCATGACAGCATCTACAGAGCTATTGTTTCTTGGTCTGGGGAACAGTTTCCAGCACAATGCAATCGCATACAGCTTCCGCTTTCTTCACGCCGCTCTTGCTTTGCCGATGATGATGCTACCGAACGTACATTGGAGGTGAAATTTATTCCGAAGAAGGTCCCAAAATCAGCCCAACTACTCACGATCTCCTCGAAGCACCATTGGTAGTTGGGGTTTCTGTTTAATCGCGTGCCTCTAGCCATTATCCACGGGTGCACCCGTCTGCTAGCTGGTGCAGCTCAAGAATTCGTGACTAGCAATGGGTGGAAAATGTTTTTTTTTGCGTTGTGTGTGAGTTGATACCCAGCTCAGTTTTTTGGAGAAAGCCTGGGGCTGGAATGTTTGCTGAAACACGTTGAATAAACACGTTCCACTCATATTTAAACGACAGGAACCTCTACCAGCGTTACCCGAGGTTGATTGTTTGTTTGGTGGTGGTGTTCGGGCCATAGGTGCTTCCTGGTTTGTGGAAGCCTGCTCTGCAAGCTCTGCATTATGCTACCGAACATGCACACCCGCTGCGTGACGCCAGTCTCACTAGTGAGGAAGACACTGCTCTGCCGGGCGCTTATGATTAATCTGTGAAGGAAGACGCGTAACTATTTCTTAAACGCACGCGGTGCAACGGCGTACAACGATAACGAACGCGCGATAAGCCACAGCAGCAGAAGTTCGACCCCAAGCCGGTACCCGGAAGACGCATGTTCCATTTTGACCTTCCGCGTGCATGTTTCGAGGCTTGGCTGCTCCCACTCCCTCGTTGATGGCTTGATTATATGGGAACACCCCAGTCGCGTCTTGCCGAAGAAACAGGTCTTAAAGACGACGGATGACACAACGCCACGGTCGCGTGCATGCTAACAGCTCAGGAACTAGGCTTCGGTACACACGCACGCACGAAGCCACGCACGCACGTGCATAGATTTCTTGTTAAAACACCTTCTCCCGCCCCAATACACGTCTCGTAATCTAGTGTCGTGGTGCTTGGTGGAAGGCTTTCTTTATTGGGGTCTTGGTGGTAATAGAGCACTCTTGGAAACAGATATTTTGTGATATCTGCTTGTCATGCTAAGGAAAATACATCACTGTGGGATGTAGATTATGCGATAAGGAGGCTTTCCGATGCAACGAGTGCGTGTAAATTTGAACGATGGACCGCCTTCCGGAAAACGGTTGTACTCAATAATACCTCAACTCAACTTTTTGCCATTTCTTTCTCGATCGTAGAGGTCTGAGCTACGGTTGTGTATTCGAAATTTCGCATTAGTGCCTTATGCTTTCCATTTCCATTTACATCGGCGACATTCGATCTAAGATATGCATTATCCAAGCAACTATAGAGAGTCTCTTCCCCTATCATTAAAGGTGCTTTGATGTACATCTCTTAGATCGACCTAAGCCAACCAAAGCTTCCATAAATTATGAACTATACCGTCATTATGATCGTGTTTTCGATAGCAACCCTTCCGATCGATTTCGCATCGACAATTACAATCGTTTTGCATATTCACAGAGAGACATTCACATTCGCAATAAGCACCATCTCGAGAGTGTATGTCACTGCAGCCTGTAACTCTCTACAGACAATCGCCAAAGTTCGGGTCGTAAAAGGTTATAACCCCTTTGCGAGAAGCATTCCTGATGGGCAATTTCCTGATGTTCGTTCTTGGCCTCCAGTTGGAGGGGTTGCAATGAATTACGACTGCCACACTCGACAGCTTCTATCACACTAGCTTGTAGTCAGGTAACGCTTGAACCATGAAGTCATCATAAATTATTCAAACTCTTCGTTTGCTCTTCCAGTGCCCAAAGTAAAACAAACGTGCATTGTGCCCAAGTTCATTTGCTCTGCTGAGCGCAAACTGCTTGAACTTTATCGCTCTCTCTCTCTCTCTGCTTCTCTATATGTTTCCTGCATTAGGAGTAAAATAGAAACATTAATCATATCACCTTACCCTACCCAGCGCCGTTTGAACTTTCATATATGCTCGCGTAATAGAGTTTTTAACACCCACTTCGCACACCAGCCTACGGTTACGGTTATCGCAGAAGCATCGTAAATTTTCACGCGGTCGGCGGCTCACCACGCTGGGGATGTTATATGGATTAGCTGCCTCATGACAGCATCTACAGAGCTATTGTTTCTTGGTCTGGGGAACAGTTTCCAGCACAATGCAATCGCATACAGCTTCCGCTTTCTTCACGCCGCTCTTGCTTTGCCGATGATGATGCTACCGAACGTACATTGGAGGTGAAATTTATTCCGAAGAAGGTCCCAAAATCAGCCCAACTACTCACGATCTCCTCGAAGCACCATTGGTAGTTGGGGTTTCTGTTTAATCGCGTGCCTCTAGCCATTATCCACGGGTGCACCCGTCTGCTAGCTGGTGCAGCTCAAGAATTCGTGACTAGCAATGGGTGGAAAATGTTTTTTTTTGCGTTGTGTGTGAGTTGATACCCAGCTCAGTTTTTTGGAGAAAGCCTGGGGCTGGAATGTTTGCTGAAACACGTTGAATAAACACGTTCCACTCATATTTAAACGACAGGAACCTCTACCAGCGTTACCCGAGGTTGATTGTTTGTTTGGTGGTGGTGTTCGGGCCATAGGTGCTTCCTGGTTTGTGGAAGCCTGCTCTGCAAGCTCTGCATTATGCTACCGAACATGCACACCCGCTGCGTGACGCCAGTCTCACTAGTGAGGAAGACACTGCTCTGCCGGGCGCTTATGATTAATCTGTGAAGGAAGACGCGTAACTATTTCTTAAACGCACGCGGTGCAACGGCGTACAACGATAACGAACGCGCGATAAGCCACAGCAGCAGAAGTTCGACCCCAAGCCGGTACCCGGAAGACGCATGTTCCATTTTGACCTTCCGCGTGCATGTTTCGAGGCTTGGCTGCTCCCACTCCCTCGTTGATGGCTTGATTATATGGGAACACCCCAGTCGCGTCTTGCCGAAGAAACAGGTCTTAAAGACGACGGATGACACAACGCCACGGTCGCGTGCATGCTAACAGCTCAGGAACTAGGCTTCGGTACACACGCACGCACGAAGCCACGCACGCACGTGCATAGATTTCTTGTTAAAACACCTTCTCCCGCCCCGATACACGTCTCGTAATCTAGTGTCGTGGTGCTTGGTGGAAGGCTTTCTTTATTGGGGTCTTGGTGGTAATAGAGCACTCTTGGAAACAGATATTTTGTGATATCTGCTTGTCATGCTAAGGGAAATACATCACAGTGGGATGTAGATTGTGCGATAAGGAGGCTTTCCGATGCAACGAGTGCGTGTAAATTTGAACGATGGACCGCCTTCCGGAAAACGGTTGTACTCAATAATAACTCATCTAAACTTTTTGCCATTTCTTTCTCGATCGTAGAGGTCTGAGCTACGGTTGTGTATTCGAAATTTCGCATTAGTGCCTTATGCTTTCCATTTCCATTTACATCGGCGACATTCGATCTAAGATATGCATTATCCAAGCAACTATATAGAGTGTCTTCCCCTGTCATTAAAGGTGCTTTGATGTACATCTCTTAGATCGACCTAAGCCAACCAAATCTTCCATAAATTATGAACTATACTGTCATTATGATCGTGTTTTCGATAGCAACCCTTCCGATCGATTTCGCATCGACAATTACAATCGTTTTGCATATTCACAGAGAGACATTCACATTCGCAATAAGCACCATCTCGAGAGTGTATGTCACTGCAGCCTGTAACTCTCTACAGACAATCGCCAAAGTTCGGGTCGTAAAAGGTTATAACCCCTTTGCGAGAAGCATTCCTGATGGGCAATTTCCTGATGTTCGTTCTTGGCCTCCAGTTGGAGGGGTTGCAATGAATTACGACTGCCACACTCGGTGCGCCGTGCTCCCATGCTCCTTTCTTACCGGAAAATCTTCCAAGAAGACCCACTGATGTGTTACGTTAAGGAATTACCCACCAGAAACTGGGTCACGCGAGCAGTCAGAAGTCGTCGTCGAGCGTATGTGTGTGTGGTTGCTATTACTATCGACATTTCTCATGAGCTTTTATGCCGCCAGTCGTCGCCACATACTAACTAGCATATCCAGCCAACGAAAAGGTGGCAGCACAAGAATGCAATAAATGGAATGCCATGCGGTCTCTGTTGCTATTGCGAATCTTCTACTGCGTGGAGAAGTTGCTATATAAATCACAAATTTTTACGACCGGTACCGGGAATTTTATCGCGCCCGATCGATGGCGTGTGTGGCGAATTTCTTACACCACCGGGCCCCGGTCTGGATGGATGCGTTGGTAACATAAATGTTCCCATTCGCAGCACTTCTTCTCCAGCACTCGTTACTGACCGTGACGTCTTTCGGCCGCTTCAAACAGCTACTAGAACGTCGGAAAAACATCATCATTCTGCTGCCGACGGTGCCAAAATTTACGATACCATCCTCGTGTCGGTTCCGGTCGGGAATCGATCGATGTTGACACTTTATGGCCACTTCGGTTTTTTCGGCAAGAAGCTTATATGGGGTTGGTTGTAAGAGGTCACCATTCGTTCACCACCCGGGCGGAGTGAGCGCTCGCTAGGAGCGATGATAACCTTCTCGCAGCGCTTTCCTTGCAAAAGTAAATAAATTCACATAAATGTCAACAAAACTGCAATTAAATTTCACGCCTATCAGTGGAAGGAGGCTGCACCGATACGGTGGTGTGAGGTTCCACCCGTCGGAGAAATACTGAATGTGCGAACGTCTTCTTGAAGCGATGCGTCTCAGCCATGGAGTGCAAAAAAAAACGCGCAAATTTGCGTGAAATTAATCTTTTACACCGATCGAGGAAGCAAATAAAATAGCATTCGACCCTTGACTGCGACTCTCCCGTGCGTCAACAAGCGGTTAGGGTCGCTGATAGCGCCGCGAGAACTCGTTGGGATTAGTATTCTAACCCTTTTTCTAACGTTCTTGCTGAATTTAGGTCAATCAATCGGTTGTTTCCTCCGCAACCTGGATATATGTGTTTCTCTACAACGTTTAGGCCAAAACGACCCTTGAAACAACGACCTGAAACAGTGAAAATAGCAACAGAAATAATAAAAAAAACGGTCGACGCGTTGAAATTCGCCAAGATCTTATCCTGCGGCTCCGGGCACAGCAACCCCGGAACGGGTTAAAATGTTATTTTCCCTCTCGATTGGCAATTTTCTTGCGAACCTTTACCTTGCCTGACTGCTCGCAGAACGAACGCGCAAGGGTTGAAATTACTGTTTGTACATCAATTTGGAACTAATCGATTTCGATTATTGGCGAAACGTTCGATCGTGCGATCTTGCGATAAGAATCTCTACATGCATTACTCATGCATCTTGCCGCAGTGTTAGGGCTTTCTCGGGAAAAGGGCCTCGCGCGCCAGGGTGGGAACGGAAACGAAATGAACATCGTCGGTACATGAGCTACGGTGAGAGACAGTGATGGGACGGTGCAAGTAACATCCAAATTTGCGAGCAATTGACAGGCTGTAGCGTGCGTGATGAGCTAGCTAATGATGTCGATTTATTTTTTTCATGGAACATCACTTCGGGTCGGCTAGGAAGATGATGAATATGTAGCACATTAAGCGGGTTTGCTTTGTTCTTAACTCTTTCGGCATGGTTAGAGGAAGCGTGGCCATCGATCATACAGCAGAGCATTGAACTGAATTCGTTTTCTATTCACCAATCACAGTTTGTAATGCATATTTTGATAAAAGATGTTTCGAAAGGTACAGATTTAATTCACGTGTTCATGCTTCATGTTGTTAGGCAAAATTGTCACCGGGCCCCGGTCTGGATGGATGCGTTGGTAACATAAATGTTCCCATTCGCAGCACTTCTTCTCCAGCACTCGTTACTGACCGTGACGTCTTTCGGCCGCTTCAAACAGCTACTAGAACGTCGGAAAAACATCATCATTCTGCTGCCGACGGTGCCAAAATTTACGATACCATCCTCGTGTCGGTTCCGGTCGGGAATCGATCGATGTTGACACTTTATGGCCACTTCGGTTTTTTCGGCAAGAAGCTTATATGGGGTTGGTTGTAAGAGGTCACCATTCGTTCACCACCCGGGCGGAGTGAGCGCTCGCTAGGAGCGATGATAACCTTCTCGCAGCGCTTTCCTTGCAAAAGTAAATAAATTCACATAAATGTCAACAAAACTGCAATTAAATTTCACGCCTATCAGTGGAAGGAGGCTGCACCGATACGGTGGTGTGAGGTTCCACCCGTCGGAGAAATACTGAATGTGCGAACGTCTTCTTGAAGCGATGCGTCTCAGCCATGGAGTGCAAAAAAAACGCGCAAATTTGCGTGAAATTAATCTTTTACACCGATCGAGGAAGCAAATAAAATAGCATTCGACCCTTGACTGCGACTCTCCCGTGCGTCAACAAGCGGTTAGGGTCGCTGATAGCGCCGCGAGAACTCGTTGGGATTAGTATTCTAACCCTTTTTCTAACGTTCTTGCTGAATTTAGGTCAATCGATCGGTTGTTTCCTCCGCAACCTGGAGATATGTGTTTCTCTACAACGTTCAGGCAAAAACGACCCTTGAAACAACGACCTGAAACAGTGAAAATAGCAACAGAAATAATAAAAAAAACGGTCGACGCGTTGAAATTCGCCAAGATCTTATCCTGCGGCTCCGGGCACAGCAACCCCGGAACGGGTTAAAATGTTATTTTCCCTCTCGATTGGCAATTTTCTTGCGAACCTTTACCTTGCCTGACTGCTCGCAGAACGAACGCGCAAGGGTTGAAATTACTGTTTGTACATCAATTTGGAACTAATCGATTTCGATTATTGGCGAAACGTTCGATCGTGCGATCTTGCGATAAGAATCTCTGCATGCATTACTCATGCATCTTGCCGCAGTGTTAGGGCTTTCTCGGGAAAAGGGCCTCGCGCGCCAGGGTGGGAACGGAAACGAAATGAACATCGTCGGTACATGAGCTACGGTGAGAGACAGTGATGGGACGGTGCAAGTAACATCCAAATTTGCGAGCAATTGACAGGCTGTAGCGTGCGTGATGAGCTAGCTAATGATGTCGATTTATTTTTTTCATGGAACATCACTTCGGGTCGGCTAGGAAGATGATGAATATGTAGCACATTAAGCGGGTTTGCTTTGTTCTTAACTCTTTCGGCATGGTTAGAGGAAGCGTGGCCATCGATCATACAGCAGAGCATTGAACTGAATTCGTTTTCTATTCACCAATCACAGTTTGTAATGCATATTTTGATAAAAGATGTTTCGAAAGGTACAGATTTAATTCACGTGTTCATGCTTCATGTTGTTAGGCAAAATTCTTGCGTCAGTCCTCTGGCAATGTCCTCGAACAACACACAATCCTTCTCCCCTTTTCTTATTAATAGCCATTGATTTCGTTATAACTTTCACCAAGAGGAGAACATAAAGTTTTCCCATCTCCTTTGTAGTGTGTAGCTTTAGTGATTTCCATGAAAGCTCAAGAAGATAATGAACCTCCGAGAGCCACTTAACGTTAGCTCTGGGGGTTTTCCCCCCCTGAGCAGCCATTATTATCCCGTGAATCGATATTCAGCCAAACTTTCTATGCCCGAAAAACAGCGAAAGGATGCGGGGATGCAATTATCCTCGTCTTATCGTAGTTTTATCCTTGGAACAAAGTTTCCCGCACTAAGCGTGCTGCCAGCTAGATTATCTTCACTTCTGATCGTGCTCTCTTCCAGTAGCCAGTTTTTCCAGTGGTATCGAGTTTTGCGAGCAGCATGCTCGTTAGTTCGTCCGGAATCGTTCTAGGTAATAAATTTTCGTCTGAGTGTGTATGGTTCGTTCCACTCGAACATGCTTTTTTTTTGCACGAACTGCGTTTTTTTTCTCTCCAAACGCCAAACCTGACTCATTAACGTTGCCTTCGCTTATTACACGCACGTACGAACATGCTGCCCGCCGCCGCCGCCATGTCCTCCGTCCTTATCGTGTGTATGTGTGCGGTACACGCTGATGAGTTGCTTCCGATTTATTTCTTCGCCCACGCCTGTGGCACTAGGAATGCATGTAGGAGGAAATGTTGTTGCGCTTCTTTCCCTCGAGCTCGTTCTGAAGTTTTTCAGGTTGTGTAAAGATCCATTACCGTTCTTCCGAACTGCTCGCACCGCCGGCAGTCGTAGTTAGGGCGTTTTTGCTGCAGTTCTACTTTCTTGTTGCCTCCCGGTGTGCGGAGATGTTACGATTGTGTGGTACGTGCATCGCTATCTCTCTACCGCTTCTGTTGCACCCCACATTTTTCTTACCTTCTGACTTGTTATCTTCTTGTACCAATTTTTTATAGAGTGCTTACGTCACAATCGTACCGACGCTGCGTATCTCTTCAAACCCGAGGTATGATTTTGTACCATAATTGTTACACCTGAGATATTCGCTTCCACTTCTTCTTCGACGCACCGACTGCAGTTGGAACCGATTGACCCGCTATCGTGCGCATGATTATGGTACTTAATATTTTATGTATGCTCCCACCCCCTTCAAAACGGTAGCAAATTTGTCCGCGCGAGCAAAATGATGGAGTCCGAGATGAATAAATGGGGATATAAATTATGAATCGCCAAAGGGAGATTAATTACCCGTGTGACGAAATGAGTGGCAGCAACCTGACGGCGCTTTCATTTCGGCTCAGTTTATTACAGGGCAGTAACGGGTGTTGCGAGTCATAATACCGACGGCGAGAGGAAGCTCCTGCTACCTGGTAGAGGAGAAGAAGATCGAGAAAGAAACGTCAAACAGCAGCGAGAAAAAAGGGAAAAAATAAGACGGGGATATCACGTAATTATTTAAATTTGATTAACCGCTTCGGTGCGACGAATGATAGAGAGCGATACGCAGTGGCGATCATAAGAAAACGCCCCATGAATTGCAAGAAGATTGTTCGCCTTTAACCCTTCTTGTCGGTGATTACTTTTATTATTATGTGGGTCATTCTTGAGGTTGAGGTTCCGATAGGGCCACTCACCGGCGTAATTAGGTGGATAGAGTTTTGAGAGTGATCCTAAACAACGGCAGGTTAGATGAGCGTGAGAGGAGTAGTTGTATTTCTGATTTTATTTATGCCTTTAACAATTTCGTTTCTGATACTAATGTCCGTCGCTTCTTCTTATCTTTCCAGGTATGTTTCAAATAAATGGAATCGGACATAGGTTCTTTACACCGGTGGTAAGAGTTGTCATTTAAACATTCGTAAATATTTGAGCATCTTTTGAGATTGATTAGGACAATAATAAATGACCTTTTTTCTGTTTCGAAACATTATCTTCGAACGATTCACACTTCCTGTTTGCTTTCTTTTTCAACCGTTTTATTAGTTATTCTCATCATTACTCTCTAATCCTCCGTCGTATCTCAGAACGAATCGAAGAAAACTTTTCCAAATGGACCGCAAGTTATGCATTCTTCAAATGAGACAAACATGAAGAAATCCCCTTCCTGCGTACTTTATCGACTATCAACAGAGTGTGGGGGTTAAATGGTAAAGGCATAACACTTCATCCATCTGTGCTTATGGGCTTCGTTTCGTTTCATCTCTCTCTCTGGGGTCCGAAATGAAGGCTCCGAGAAGATTTTCTACCCACCACCACGATAACACTCAATGTCCACCTTCTTCTGGCAGCCCACGCCTGGTCGCACACCCCAAGGACCTGACGTCTGTGTACGGGGCTGTATTTTGTTTTCCGCGTTGCACGCTCGCTGGTCGCTAGATCGTGCAGCATAACTGGAATGGGCTCTTGTCAAGGCGGAAGAGAAAGAAGAAGCCTTCGGTTCTAGCAGCAACCTTCAGTGCAGGCAGATGGGGGAAGTAGTTTACTCGTGTAGGCTCAGGCTCTATCGGGCTGCCAGATATGGTAATGTGAACGCTCCGATACCTCGGTTTCGCCTTACACATTGAACTCTGCCCGCAACTAGAGGCTCTGTTCGGTTTCGTTTTAATGCATTTCTTCCAGATTTTATTTAAAGTCTTTTTTATTGCGAATGAAATGCACGAGATGCTGGTACGGCGCTTATTGGATCGGTCCCTTTCATTGGCGACAGCGACCAGACGGTCACCTCCGCCGTGTGCTGACAAACCGGTTCGTGAATCAGTTTGTGTGTTGGATGGGTCCGTACCGAAAGGTTAGCCGGTGAAATAGATAAGCTTCGAATATTTCAAGAGCAGGTCTCCAACGTGTGGGTATCGGAAACTCGATTGGGGCGTAGATGAATGTTTGGGTTCAAATGAGTAGAGGACATTTGGAACTATCAACATTTTTTGTTAACTATGAAAATTTATATCTCTATTTGCACCACAGGATGAATTTATGCTATAATACTTGCTTTTTTTCCTATGCAACAGCATAGAACATTGACCGTTTTCCTGGTTCGATCTCCTCACAACATTTTTGTGTTAGTGAGTACGTAAACGCTTCACATGTCATGGATTGAGTGCCTGAAACGCTTCGTTATGTGAGCAGCATGAGAGAAAAAACATTAGGCATAAGAGAGAAGGGAGAGAAATTTCATTTGAGTGAGCATTGCAATACAGACAGGGGCTGTCAATAACGTACACAACATTTTCCCCTATCGTGAAAATAATCCGGGGAATGAAAAATGCTGCCGATAACTCTATGGCCCGAAAACGATTTCTACTTTTTAAATCAAACAACTTTTTACCACAAAACACAAAATCAAATTTAGATAACACAACATCGTTGAATATTACATATAAACTAATTGCATTGACTATGATAAGTGCAAATATTGCTGTTCATTCGAATAATCGATCGATAGTATACAGATCGGTCTTCAAACCAAACTTCTGTTATCATCAGAGCGTTGATCTTATCTCACTTTACATATTTAAAACTTTTTTTTATTTTATTCGTAAAATAGTTTTGTAAAATACACAAAAGATAGAACCAAATGGTTGTCAATACACTTATATATTCTGTGTTTAACCAGTACACTATTATAATGAAGATGGACATTGCTGACACCTTGTTTATGAGCAAATAATAACAAATAAAGAAATGCTAAGTAAAGCTAAATAAATAACAACATGAGATGAACTTGCCGACCACTGACAATGTGTGCCTGTGTGAGAGCATACTCGCGAAACAATTCAGCTATGTTGCTCGCTCTCTATGCTGCCCGGAACTCTCCCCTACCCAGTTGCTCGGAAACCTTCGCCGCGACCGGACGTGCGTATGTGCGCAAGAGCGTAGTTTGCTCGACACAGCCAGTCACCCTACCACATAGCTGCAGCGCAGCGAAGGATGTGTTTACGATTCGCGCAAGTGTTCAGTCGCCAGTTGGAAGTGAAATTGAGCAGTTTATACCACTATTTCGATCGCTTTCTGTGCGTCGTTCGGAATGTGGAACAACACTTTGAAGTGAAATGAAGTGAAAAATGTGCACCAACGTTCACATACTGCTATCAAGAAAACCCACCCAAAGAATTTAGCCCGCTCTCGTGTCGAGGTGTGAATCCGCGGTTGATGATGCATCCGCGAAAAAAGTGACAGTGTACGCCATCTGATCGTGTAGTGATGGTGCATGGTGCAGGATGTTGATACGGTGCCAAATTTATCCCCGAAAGTGTCGACATTAATCAGCCACGTGGTGGTCTCCTCCGCACCTTTTACGACCGGGTGGTTGTGTGTATGTTTGAAACTAAGATGGATGCATGTTGTTGATGCCGGTGAGATGTTTTGCTGAAGGTCATGCCAACATCGTTTCGGGGGGTTCCGCTCACCAGTGGGTTTAAAGTTTGCCAAATAATATAGTGATGCAGGTTGGAGCAACCCATAATCCATCGCTAACATCGAAGCCAAAGAAAATAGTTTAGTGTCTATCTTCCTAAAAACCTGACGTGTGTGTGAGCATAGTGAACTAGCCAAAAACGAGTGTTCAAGTACGCCAATCATTTCTTCACGCTTACAAAACCTCAACGCAAATCGTTAACTACCATCGCACGGAAACGAATAGTGCTAGTGCTAGAGTAGCAAATAAACAAGAAAAACGAAACGAAATACAGGATTTACGAGTGATTAAAGCACGCAAAGAAAAGCACACATCATGACGATGCTTGCGGTGAAAAATTTCTTCCTTCCCGAGCGGAAGGCACCACCGGAAACGCCAAAGTTCAGCCGCATGCCGGAAGCATTGGGTTCAAATGAGTAGAGGACATTTGGAACTATCAACATTTTTTGTTAACTATGAAAATTTATATCTCTATTTGCACCACAGGATGAATTTATGCTATAATACTTGCTTTTTTTCCTATGCAACAGCATAGAACATTGACCGTTTTCCTGGTTCGATCTCCTCACAACATTTTTGTGTTAGTGAGTACGTAAACGCTTCACATGTCATGGATTGAGTGCCTGAAACGCTTCGTTATGTGAGCAGCATGAGAGAAAAAACATTAGGCATAAGAGAGAAGGGAGAGAAATTTCATTTGAGTGAGCATTGCAATACAGACAGGGGCTGTCAATAACGTACACAACATTTTCCCCTATCGTGAAAATAATCCGGGGAATGAAAAATGCTGCCGATAACTCTATGGCCCGAAAATGATTTCTACTTTTTAACTCAAACAACTTTTTACCACAAAACACAAAATCAAATTTAGATAACACAACATCGTTGAATATTACATATAAACTAATTGCATTGACTATGATAAGTGCAAATATTGCTGTTCATTCGAATAATCGATCGATAGTATACAGATCGGTCTTCAAACCAAACTTCTGTTATCATCAGAGCGTTGATCTTATCTCACTTTACATATTTAAAACTTTTTTTTATTTTATTCGTAAAATAGTTTTGTAAAATACACAAAAGATAGAACCAAATGGTTGTCAATACACTTATATATTCTGTGTTTAACCAGTACACTATTATAATGAAGATGGACATTGCTGACACCTTGTTTATGAGCAAATAATAACAAATAAAGAAATGCTAAGTAAAGCTAAATAAATAACAACATGAGATGAACTTGCCGACCACTGACAATGTGTGCCTGTGTGAGAGCATACTCGCGAAACAATTCAGCTATGTTGCTCGCTCTCTATGCTGCCCGGAACTCTCCCCTACCCAGTTGCTCGGAAACCTTCGCCGCGACCGGACGTGCGTATGTGCGCAAGAGCGTAGTTTGCTCGACACAGCCAGTCACCCTACCACATAGCTGCAGCGCAGCGAAGGATGTGTTTACGATTCGCGCAAGTGTTCAGTCGCCAGTTGGAAGTGAAATTGAGCAGTTTATACCACTATTTCGATCGCTTTCTGTGCGTCGTTCGGAATGTGGAACAACACTTTGAAGTGAAATGAAGTGAAAAATGTGCACCAACGTTCACATACTGCTATCAAGAAAACCCACCCAAAGAATTTAGCCCGCTCTCGTGTCGAGGTGTGAATCCGCGGTTGATGATGCATCCGCGAAAAAAGTGACAGTGTACGCCATCTGATCGTGTAGTGATGGTGCATGGTGCAGGATGTTGATACGGTGCCAAATTTATCCCCGAAAGTGTCGACATTAATCAGCCACGTGGTGGTCTCCTCCGCACCTTTTACGACCGGGTGGTTGTGTGTATGTTTGAAACTAAGATGGATGCATGTTGTTGATGCCGGTGAGATGTTTTGCTGAAGGTCATGCCAACATCGTTTCGGGGGGTTCCGCTCACCAGTGGGTTTAAAGTTTGCCAAATAATATAGTGATGCAGGTTGGAGCAACCCATAATCCATCGCTAACATCGAAGCCAAAGAAAATAGTTTAGTGTCTATCTTCCTAAAAACCTGACGTGTGTGTGAGCATAGTGAACTAGCCAAAAACGAGTGTTCAAGTACGCCAATCATTTCTTCACGCTTACAAAACCTCAACGCAAATCGTTAACTACCATCGCACGGAAACGAATAGTGCTAGTGCTAGAGTAGCAAATAAACAAGAAAAACGAAACGAAATACAGGATTTACGAGTGATTAAAGCACGCAAAGAAAAGCACACATCATGACGATGCTTGCGGTGAAAAATTTCTTCCTTCCCGAGCGGAAGGCACCACCGGAAACGCCAAAGTTCAGCCGCATGCCGGAAGCACTGACTCATTAACGTTGCCTTCGCTTATTACACGCACGTACGAACATGCTGCCCGCCGCCGCCGCCATGTCCTCCGTCCTTATCGTGTGTATGCGTGCGGTACACGCTGATGAGTTGCTTCCGATTTATTTCTTCGCCCACGCCTGTGGCACTAGGAATGCATGTAGGAGGAAATGTTGTTGCGCTTCTTTCCCTCGAGCTCGTTCTGAAGTTTTTCAGGTTGTGTAAAGATCCATTACCGTTCTTCCGAACTGCTCGCACCGCCGGCAGTCGTAGTTAGGGCGTTTTTGCTGCAGTTCTACTTTCTTGTTGCCTCCCGGTGTGCGGAGATGTTACGATTGTGTGGTACGTGCATCGCTATCTCTCTACCGCTTCTGTTGCACCCCACATTTTTCTTACCTTCTGACTTGTTATCTTCTTGTACCAATTTTTTATAGAGTGCTTACGTCATAATCCTACCGACGCTGCGTATCTCTTCAAACCCGAGGTATGATTTTGTACCATAATTGTTACACCTGAGATATTCGCTTCCACTTCTTCTTCGACGCACCGACTGCAGTTGGAACCGATTGACCCGCTATCGTGCGCATGATTATGGTACTTAATATTTTATGTATGCTCCCACCCCCTTCAAAACGGTAGCAAATGTGTCCGCGCGAGCAAAATGATGGAGTCCGAGATGAATAAATGGGGATATAAATTATGAAACGAAATGAGTGGCAGCAACCTGACGGCGCTTTCATTTCGGCTCAGTTTATTACAGGGCAGTAACGGGTGTTGCGAGTCATAATACCGACGGCGAGAGGAAGCTCCTGCTACCTGGTAGAGGAGAAGAAGATCGAGAAAGAAACGTCAAACAGCAGCGAGAAAAAAGGGAAAAAATAAGACGGGGATATCACGTAATTATTTAAATTTGATTAACCGCTTCGGTGCGACGAATGATAGAGAGCGATACGCAGTGGCGATCATAAGAAAACGCCCCATGAATCGCAAGAAGATTGTTCGCCTTTAACCCTTCTTGTCGGTGATTACTTTTATTATTATGTGGGTCATTCTTGAGGTTGAGGTTCCGATAGGGCCACTCACCGGCGTAATTAGGTGGATAGAGTTTTGAGAGTGATCCTAAACAACGGCAGGTTAGATGAGCGTGAGAGGAGTAGTTGTATTTCTGATTTTATTTATGCCTTTAACAATTTCGTTTCTGATACTAATGTCCGTCGCTTCTTCTTATCTTTCCAGGTATGTTTCAAATAAATGGAATCGGACATAGGTTCTTTACACCGGTGGTAAGAGTTGTCATTTAAACATTCGTAAATATTTGAGCATCTTTTGAGATTGATTAGGACAATAATAAATGACCTTTTTTCTGTTTCGAAACATTATCTTCGAACGATTCACACTTCCTGTTTGCTTTCTTTTTCAACCGTTTTATTAGTTATTCTCATCATTACTCTCTAATCCTCCGTCGTATCTCAGAACGAATCGAAGAAAACTTTTCCAAATGGACCGCAAGTTATGCATTCTTCAAATGAGACAAACATGAAGAAATCCCCTTCCTGCGTACTTTATCGACTATCAACAGAGTGTGGGGGTTAAATGGTAAAGGCATAACACTTCATCCATCTGTGCTTATGGGCTTCGTTTCGTTTCATCTCTCTCTCTCTCTGGGGTCCGAAATGAAGGCTCCGAGAAGATTTTCTACCCACCACCACGATAACACTCAATGTCCACCTTCTTCTGGCAGCCCACGCCTGGTCGCACACCCCAAGGACCTGACGTCTGTGTACGGGGCTGTATTTTGTTTTCCGCGTTGCACGCTCGCTGGTCGCTAGATCGTGCAGCATAACTGGAATGGGCTCTTGTCAAGGCGGAAGAGAAAGAAGAAGCCTTCGGTTCTAGCAGCAACCTTCAGTGCAGGCAGATGGGGGAAGTAGTTTACTCGTGTAGGCTCAGGCTCTATCGGGCTGCCAGATATGGTAATGTGAACGCTCCGATACCTCGGTTTCGCCTTACACATTGAACTCTGCCCGCAACTAGAGGCTCTGTTCGGTTTCGTTTTAATGCATTTCTTCCAGATTTTATTTAAAGTCTTTTTTATTGCGAATGAAATGCACGAGATGCTGGTACGGCGCTTATTGGATCGGTTCCTTTCATTGGCGACAGCGACCAGACGGTCACCTCCGCCGTGTGCTGGCAAACCGGTTCGTGAATCAGTTTGTGTGTTGGATGGGTCCGTACCGAAAGGTTAGCCGGTGAAATAGATAAGCTTCGAATATTTCAAGAGCAGGTCTCCAACGTGTGGGTATCGGAAACTCGATTGGGGCGTAGATGAATTTTTGGGTTCAAATGAGTAGAGGACATTTGGAACTATCAACATTTTTTGTTAACTATGAAAATTTATATCTCTATTTGCACCACAGGATGAATTTATGCTATAATACTTGCTTTTTTTCCTATGCAACAGCATAGAACATTGACCGTTTTCCTGGTTCGATCTCCTCACAACATTTTTGTGTTAGTGAGTACGTAAACGCTTCACATGTCATGGATTGAGTGCCTGAAACGCTTCGTTATGTGAGCAGCATGAGAGAAAAAACATTAGGCATAAGAGAGAAGGGAGAGAAATTTCATTTGAGTGAGCATTGCAATACAGACAGGGGCTGTCAATAACGTACACAACATTTTCCCCTATCGTGAAAATAATCCGGGGAATGAAAAATGCTGCCGATAACTCTATGGCCCGAAAATGATTTCTACTTTTTAACTCAAACAACTTTTTACCACAAAACACAAAATCAAATTTAGATAACACAACATCGTTGAATATTACATATAAACTAATTGCATTGACTATGATAAGTGCAAATATTGCTGTTCATTCGAATAATCGATCGATAGTATACAGATCGGTCTTCAAACCAAACTTCTGTTATCATCAGAGCGTTGATCTTATCTCACTTTACATATTTAAAACTTTTTTTTATTTTATTCGTAAAATAGTTTTGTAAAATACACAAAAGATAGAACCAAATGGTTGTCAATACACTTATATATTCTGTGTTTAACCAGTACACTATTATAATGAAGATGGACATTGCTGACACCTTGTTTATGAGCAAATAATAACAAATAAAGAAATGCTAAGTAAAGCTAAATAAATAACAACATGAGATGAACTTGCCGACCACTGACAATGTGTGCCTGTGTGAGAGCATACTCGCGAAACAATTCAGCTATGTTGCTCGCTCTCTATGCTGCCCGGAACTCTCCCCTACCCAGTTGCTCGGAAACCTTCGCCGCGACCGGACGTGCGTATGTGCGCAAGAGCGTAGTTTGCTCGACACAGCCAGTCACCCTACCACATAGCTGCAGCGCAGCGAAGGATGTGTTTACGATTCGCGCAAGTGTTCAGTCGCCAGTTGGAAGTGAAATTGAGCAGTTTATACCACTAATTCGATCGCTTTCTGAGCATGTGGAGGAACAACACTTGGAAGTGAAATGAAGTGAAAAATGTGCACCAACGTTCACATACTGCTATCAAGAAAACCCACCCAAAGAATTTAGCCCGCTCTCGTGTCGAGGTGTGAATCCGCGGTTGGTGATGCATCCGCGAAAAAACGTGACAGTGTACGCCATCTGATCGTGTAGTGATGGTGCATGGTGCAGGATGTTGATACGGTGCCAAATTTATCCCCGAAAGTGTCGACATTAATCAGCCACGTGGTGGTCTCCTCCGCACCTTTTACGACCGGGTGGTTGTGTGTATGTTTGAAACTAAGATGGATGCATGTTGTTGATGCCGGTGAGATGTTTTGCTGAAGGTCATGCCAACATCGTTTCGGGGGGTTCCGCTCACCAGTGGGTTTAAAGTTTGCCAAATAATATAGTGATGCAGGTTGGAGCAACCCATAATCCATCGCTAACATCGAAGCCAAAGAAAATAGTTTAGTGTCTATCTTCCTAAAAACCTGACGTGTGTGTGAGCATAGTGAACTAGCCAAAAACGAGTGTTCAAGTACGCCAATCATTTCTTCACGCTTACAAAACCTCAACGCAAATCGTTAACTACCATCGCACGGAAACGAATAGTGCTAGTGCTAGAGTAGCAAATAAACAAGAAAAACGAAACGAAATACAGGATTTACGAGTGATTAAAGCACGCAAAGAAAAGCACACATCATGACGATGCTTGCGGTGAAAAATTTCTTCCTTCCCGAGCGGAAGGCACCACCGGAAACGCCAAAGTTCAGCCGCATGCCGGAAGCAAAACTGCGCTCGATCCGGCGCCGCTCGTTGCGCATCAAACGTCCGAAAACTGTCATCGTCGAGCGGGAGAAGCGAAAGTCGGGTAATAAAACCATTATTTACTACAAATCGTTATCGATAGAGCGATACGCAAAAAAAGAGTGTCTCAGAAGGAACCGATATGAGTAATTTGCTTGAATCAAGACAAAAAGTAGGATTCCAAAATCTCTCTCAAGGACAAACGCGTCTTCCAATGAGTTTATCCAC
>KZ073056.1:189854-219261 GCA_002091845.1 Anopheles cracens
TGACCTCCGTACCGGGACAGGCTAATCTTTTGGCAATCAATCACTTTTTTCTTTGGAAAAAAGGAAAATTTGGGCTGTACTTCGTTCTTTAAGGTGCTTCTTCAAAAAGAAAGACTGATCGGGCTGTCATAACGTGCGATTTAAGGAATCGAGAGTGGCATATCATGTTTCCTTTTGTACAATATTTTTTAATGAACTAAACTATCGATTGAAATGAAGTAAGATTTCTGCCGAATATGATCGAGTGGTAGAAAACGTGCAAGTCGTATTAAATTGATTTTTTGATAAATCTATTAGGGCATTATTCTTTTTCGCTACTCTTTGTTATGTTTATAAGTTGAATTTCTCCATCGAACATGTTTCACCATGATTCGATCATTCCGCGGAGAAAAAAAAACCACCATATCCACCACCACCAGTAGAAAAAGCGCACAAAACTATGCCGAAATGAGTTACGTGCTCGCCACCGTCAATCCCTGCCCGCTCCAGCTTGGCGTGTCAAAAAATTGATTGAAAATGTCGATGAAAACACAATTTTCATCCCGTCACGCACGTGACGTCCAATATTATCAAAAAAAGATTTGTGTTATGGGTGCTGAAAAATATACCTTCATTATAAGCGCATGATCGATGCGAATGCCTACATTTAGCATGTTGAACCAGTTCCTTAATATAATTATTTTTAATCATTCAACTGACCGTTCGTGCGTTCTATTTCAAAAAAAATCCCCCCAATAGTTTCGCCTATAAAAACTCACGGTCACTCCTTAATCGATGCGCTGCGACCGGGGCTTGTAGGTTTTGTAAACAAACCACGTCCCTCGAGATCTGTGGGCCAAATAGTGTACATCCAGAGTACGCAGATGGGCCCGGGTGATTAATTCTAAGATTAACCGCGTCAAACTAATTTGTGCCCGAAGAACAACCGAGATGCCGCGTCGCTTTGGGTCCGTCCCGCCACAAACCCCGATGACAGTTTACGTGTGTTTGCTCCGATTCTCCAGAAGAACGCGCACCGGGGGTTGCTTCTCACGCCGATATCGGTGCCGGCGTAACCCTTTGGGAGTCGTTACGGCGACGCGCACACCGCCGCTGCTGCCTAAATGGTGTTAATTTACATGCAATCAATCTTGCGCAATCTGCATCGTCTTCCTGTTGGTGGGGCGAGACGCATGCAGTGCCCTCAGTTCGGTAGGTAAGGGCGTACTGCTGCAATCAATCAAGATGCAAATGTGTGCATTCCCGTGTGCTTGCAACGGGCACGGGCATGGAGGAATGTCAGTTGAAAGGACGAGGAAGTGAATGCAGCTCCTGTTCTCGTCTCAGTTTCAATCCCATTCCTTTTCCGCACAATAACTGTCACCTTTACCGTACGGCAGGCGTAAGTTTTTCGTTTCGTTTTCGTTGCATGTCGAATTCGGCTAGAGACCGGGAAAATCCCAAACCCCGGGATGGTGTGTTGTCGGGATAACATCAATCAAGCTGGAACTTTCGACACCGTCTGGTATGCTTTTTTGTACGGTCCAGCTTGTTTTCTGTCGATTCTGATGACCTCCGTACCGGGACAGGCTAATCTTTTGGCAATCAATCACTTTTTTCTTTGGAAAAAAGAATGCATAAACCAGATGTCCAAAATGATTTCGCATGCTCCGAAACAACGCCAATGGCATTCGCAAACAGATTTGAGTGAATTTCACTTTACGTATGACTTTGCTCAAATGTCCGAGTTATATTAGTCGTATTAAATTGATTTTTTGATAAATCTATTAGGGCATTATTCTTTTTCGCTACTCTTTGTTATGTTTATAAGTTGAAATCCTGCTGCGTCCGGTGGCGTCGATGTTAGTCAGCGATATTTTTGGACACCACGGCTCCACTCCACACGGACTCGGACTAATTTCACACCCAACGAACGAGTCAGACTTCATTAGCTTTACGACCCGAGCCATTCGCATTCCACGACGCTTCGGAAGCCAAGCACTGGGTGTCGATTTTCTGTCTCTTCTTGTTATACTAACGTGGAGGGCTTGAGCGTTGAGCAATTCTAATTGAATGCCGGTGGCAACACGCTGTCTTTCGTTATGTCACAAACACATAAGTATTGCAAAGTTGCCTGCTGCTGCCTGCCGGTGCGCGTCGAAAACATCGACATCTTCATTTCAGTTTTTCGTGTGAAAATGAGTACCCCACCCGCGTTACGGGTGAAAATGCGGATATTGCAGTGCAGTGGCCATAGTTGCGGCGTTTTTGTAGTGCGTCGTTCGCTTGCAATGACTAATGATAACAACGTCGCCGGTGCAAGATGTAGCGACAATTGCCTGCGAGATGTCATGTTCATGGCGTTGTGTGCCAACTGTGGCCCACGTGTAGTAGAAGCGCAGAAGTGTACATGATTTGTTGGAATCGTTTGATGCGCTTATTTATGACCGTAAACTTGCCGTGCCGTGCGGACGTGTAGCAGACCGTGCGTTTGCAGCATATATGCCTGTTGGAAAATTGTGTTAGTTTTTCCTCGCTGTTTTCTTGGGGCCTCCGATGCGATGATGATGTCTGATGCTCGTCCACGAGCATCAGACCATCTGTGCCGATTCGGACGATAAAGTCGGCCCGCGGCCATTATATCACCGTTCTATCTTTCTCGCCACATAATTTCTTGTAGGTTGGTAATTCGTTTTTTCTGTTTTCTAGTTGCTCTACTGCCTCGTTTCAGCTTTAATGTGGTGTAGCCGTTTCGGCTTCCAATTTGTTGCCACTTGGCTCGCACTGGCGTGATTACGTTGCTGCCAACTGGCCCTTGGCAGAAGTAGGTCGAAAGTAAAGCGAAACCACTTCATCTGGCGCTCGATTAGCTACAGTTGACGTCATTATCATCACCTTGCGTTATGGTGTCAAGTTGAGGGTAACGTTTGCCGGAATCTGGAGGTCTTTCGAATGTCAGTTGAAAGGACGAGGAAGTGAATGCAGCTCCTGTTCTCGTCTCAGTTTCAATCCCATTCCTTTTCCGCACAATAACTGTCACCTTTACCGTACGGCAGGCGTAAGTTTTTCGTTTCGTTTTCGTTGCATGTCGAATTCGGCTAGAGACCGGGAAAATCCCAAACCCCGGGATGGTGTGTTGTCGGGATAACATCAATCAAGCTGGAACTTTCGACACCGTCTGGTATGCTTTTTTGTACGGTCCAGCTTGTTTTCTGTCGATTCTGATGACCTCCGTACCGGGACAGGCTAATCTTTTGGCAATCAATCACTTTTTTCTTTGGAAAAAAGTAAAGTTTGGGCTGTACTTCGTTCTTTAAGGTGCTTCTTCAGAAAGAAAGACTGATCGTGCTGTCATAACGCGCGATGTAAGGAATCGAGAGTGGCATATCATGTTTCCTTTTGTGCAATATTTTTTAATGAACTAAACTATCGATTGAAATGAAGTAAGATTTCTGCCGAATATGATCGAGTGGTAGAAAACGTGCAAAAAAAGTCCTTCGCCAAACATAACCTCTTCTTGTGGGACCATCTGTCATCGAGCACGGGAGCGAAACACATGTATTCGTTTGTAAATTTGCGCTCGGAAATAAATCACCACCGGAAAAACCAGACCGAATCGGACGTTAAAGCACAAAAAGGAGACCAAAAATCCAGCTTCCCAAAGGGGAATCGAACCAAAGATCCGGACGGTGGTGACGAAATTTTGGTGACATTCCGTCACAAAGCCGCTGACAGGCGAATAATTCTCCCAATTCGAGCGTACTGGCCCTAAGGACACACTGAGCGCACGTATATCAAAACATAATCCTTCGTTGATTAACTACAAGCAGATTTAAATAAAAAAATAATACCTTAAAGAAACAAATCAGCGCCTCTCGTTGTCAGCCGGAAAATGACATTTTGATGAGATCTAATTCCGTTTGCTTTTGCCGTGGCTGCGATCTTTTTAATTCAAACTGCCCTCTGGATGCCCTGCCCAAAAAAAAAAACACGACACACAAGGAAGCAAACCCCGAAAAAATAGCTCTATTATGCGCGCTAAAGAAAACTGAACGCGGCGCGTTGAAGTTCAAGATTGACACTTGAAAAGGAAACGACTAGTGGGGGGCCTTCGGCGACCGTACTGACCTTCCCTTCCAATTTTTCGCAAATTTGTGAAACACAGGGTGCGGCAAATGACATGCAAATCCCTGCTGTCGGAAATGGGATTAGTTGCCGTTGGTGTGTGTGTGTGTGTCGGCCAAACGTTTCATTAACACTTGGACTTTTTGAGCGGTGGAACTGGTTCCGGTGTTATTGTTTTGCTTTCTTCACGTTTTCCAAGTCGCAACTCCAAGCGCTTATTTTATAATGTTCTCTCGTTTGTTTTCCACATTTATCGTCTTCCACAGATTCGTTCGTCAACAGCCAGGAATGGACGATCTCGCGCTCAGTACCGGACATCCGGCTTGGCATCGTCGGCAGTCTCAGCTCGGGCAAGTCGGCGCTGGTGCATCGCTACCTGACCGGCACCTACATGCAGGAGGAATCGCCGGAGGGCGGTCGTTTCAAGAAGGAAATACAGATCGACAATCAAAGCTACCTGCTGCTGATACGGGACGAAGGTGGCCCACCGGAGATACAGGTGAGGAGACACAACTGGCGCAAGGCTACGCGAAGCCAGACAGATTGGGTTGGGCCAAATGGTGCAGTAACGACACGAGCCAGACGTGATAATGGTGACACCACCCAGAAAAGGGTGGATCACGTCAGATCCATAAGGTATACACATTATTATTGACAGGCGCGCTGCTCCAATTTAGTTTCTTTGCCCTTTTGACCTTACTGGAATTGGATGTGGTCTACTAATTAACTAGAAACGTTGGTTAGTAGCAGGAATTGACTCCAACACCTGTCAACATGCCAGCCTTGTCGGAAAAGGTGCATCGAGATATGGCTTATCGATCGTAAACTTGTGGATCTACCAATAACGACGATTGGTATAGTTTATGATGTTAATTCCTAGGTTCCTTCCTTCCTACAACTGCATGCACAAGATCCAATTGGCATATCAACATCTATAATCTTTTTCATACCTGCAACCAAGTCTCGCTGAAGTTATAAATAGCATCTTCGCGCACGGGAAAAGCTGAGCACATGCACCTCCCCGCCTTGAATTATGTTTCCATGCTCCAGCGACGATTGCATAAGAAGCCAGTTGCACCGGAGTGACATAAACCGGCTCCACACGGGCCAGATACGATCCACCTCACTTGGAGTCCGTGTCTGGTGAACCGACAGTGTGTAGGCCGTTTGGAGATTGGATTTTTTCAAGGGTGTTTATGCTGTTGGCGCCTCATCAAAACTCGTCCATCCCAAAATGTTGACGTTCATGTGGGCAGCAATGTCAACGTCGGACGTCAGCGATTGAACCCCTCGAGCTATGCGGACCTTGGACTCTCGTCCGAATGCTTCCTCATCAGGAGACTGCTCCAACCGATAGACTCTATTGCAGCTGCAACTGATTCCTCGGCTATTCTTCATCCCGCTCCGGGGGCAAGAACAGGAGGCTTCCGCTTTTTTATTCTTCCCGCTTCCGATGCAATTTGCCTTTTATGTTCGGGCACAATTAACAAGTCATTCCAGCCAGTCGAAACGGAACAATCGAAAAGGTCGAATTGTATTGAATGCATCCGGGTCGACGAGCATGACTTGCATCCGTTTTTTTTTTTTGCGAATCCCTTTCTCTCTTCACCACCGGGTGTTATCAGTGCGTGAATCTGCACGAGGTTTTTTCCCTGATTCCACCCCGTGGAGGGTGCAATACATTTTTGCTGTCTTAATTGTTGCAAATATTTTCCATTCATCCGGTCGGTGAGCTGAACGTTCGCGAAACAATGAGAGCGAGCGACCGTTACGGGACGGGAAGGATCCTATAGGTGCTGGCGTATTTTTAGCTCATCGGTGCATCACCACGCGATTGCGCGATTCACCTCGGGCGGTGCACAAATTTGCATACCGGGCTCAGCCTTCGCACCGGGAGGTGCGTGAATAATTGGTCGCGGCGCAATTCTGGCTGGCGCAGCATACAAAACCACCAGGAACGATCTTCTACTGACGGTGCACCGGGAGAGGCACTCGCTAATCAATTACATACACGCAGCCAAATCATCCGGGGCTAGAACCCTCTCTATCACACACACAGTAGGGGGCAAGAACAGGAGGCTTCCGCTTTTTTATTCTTCCCGCTTCCGATGCAATTTGCCTTTTATGTTCGGGCACAATTAACAAGTCATTCCAGCCAGTCGAAACGGAACAATCGAAAAGGTCGAATTGTATTGAATGCATCCGGGTCGACGAGCATGACTTGCATCCGTTTTTTCGCGAATCCCTTTCTCTCTTCACCACCGGGTGTTATCAGTGCGTGAATCTGCACGAGGTTTTTTCCCTGATTCCACCCCGTGGAGGGTGCAATACATTTTTGCTGTCTTAATTGTTGCAAATATTTTCCATTCATCCGGTCGGTGAGCTTGAACGTTCGCGAAACAATGAGAGCGAGCGACCGTTACGGGACGGGAAGGATCCTATAGGTGCTGGCGTATTTTTAGCTCATCGGTGCATCACCACGCGATTGCGCGATTCACCTCGGGCGGTGCACAAATTTGCATACCGGGTTCAGCCTTCGCACCGGGAGGTGCGTGAATAATTGGTCGCGGCGCAATTCTGGCTGGCGCAGCATACAAAACCACCAGGAACGATCTTCTACTGACGGTGCACCGGGAGAGGCACTCGCTAATCAATTACATACACGCAGCCAAATCATCCGGGGCTAGAACCCTCTCTATCACACACACAGTACCTTGGTGTTTATCGGGGCGTAAAGCGCCCGACTGCAATTGATTGCACTTTAATGACTTTTTCCTTTAGCGAAGTAGCTCGGGTAACTGTAGCCAGTTGCGCCTTATTTGAATTGCTAATTAGTCGATCGATAGTCGGTCGATTCTCTGGACGCGCGGTGGTCCCTTCGCCCGTGTGCAGAATCTCATCCTGACTCCCCCCTCCGCGGCGTAGGGATGCGAATGCGATCGGAAAGCTACTTTGCAATTTGCAACCCGAGGATGAATCGCTAATCGGTTGTTTTCGTATCGGTTTTACGATTTATTGATCCTTAACGCGCCCGACGGAGATCGTTTCGGCTCTTTACTCTTCCCTACAGGGATGCTCTCTACTGGTGTTGTCCCTTTGCTCTAGTAGAGCTACATAGGCGACAGAACGGGATCGTAAATCGAGTTATAAATTGTCGATTTCATGCATGACGTTACGTTAAAAAGGATGTACTTTCTGTTCCGATACTGGTGCACGGCTGTGCGCGCGTCCTTGGCATCCGAGTGGCGAGCGATTGTAATGTAAATACTTTCGTTGAACGAGAACGAATTGGAACGAAACTGATCAAGGTTCGATTTTTGTTTAATGGCCAAAAGCAGGCAGCTTCCCGACCGGAGCGGGAGCACGAGAAGTCGTTTCGATTATTTATCGCTTCATTAGCGAAGGGATTTCGGTTTCGTTATTCGATCGGAAAGTGTAACTGGAACATGAAAGCAGCTTGTGTGATACGCTTTATTTGCGGGATGAACTTTAACAAGATTTTTGCAGAACAAGATAGCTTGCGCCAGACGTTGACAGTTATAATATAACTAACTACATCGAACCATTTTAGCACATCTCACTAGGTCTCATGATATTTTTTCATTTATTTGTATTTCTTTTGATGCAGAATGTATTTAACAGCGGTAAACATGTGTTTTGCTGCACTAGAATTGGAAAACGCTTAATCCTTTAACGCCCCACATACACCATCGCCTCGTGTTAAAATGTTAGCGCATTGTTTTCCGCCGATGTGACACGAGGAATTAAAAAAAGACGCCTTCACAGAAAAAGAACCACTCGACACTGCAAGGGTGAACCGCGCACTGCAGTCCACTGCAGCATTAAATGTGCTTGCACAGACAACACCAACAACACACGCACACACACACACACACACACACAGAAGCAGAAAGAACCCTCGTCTCCAAAAATCTGTCACCGATGTGTACCACCCGCGGTCGGACCCATTAGAAAACCACCCTTTAATTATGCTGCTGGTGACGGTGAGCGGAACTTTGTGCTGAAATTAAATCAAACAATTGAAGGACTAAAGTGTGTGGCACGGCATGGCACACGCTGCTGCTTCCTGCCTGGCTGTTTTTGGTGGTGGAAGGTGGTGCCTGCGTGGTCTCATGCGTCGTCATAATGCGCCGGGTTCGTATTTCGCAAAACCGCCGCAAACTGTTGAGCGAACGATTGCGCCCTGTGGCATAAAGGCACAAAAAAGAACCACGGGTAAGCCCGTCGGGCACCAAATCCTTGCCACCTTCCCGGTAAGGTAAGATTTGCTTTACGAGCGGCTCGTGTGCTTCCGAGCGCCTTTGAAATGCGGTAATTGCAGTCTAGCGCTCTGGCAGCTGAAGTTCTCCGAATGTGGCCGCAGGATATACGTACGTGTGCAGCAAAAGACACACGACCGCGGACGGTGAGCTTTCTTCTGGGCACTGCGAGGATATGTTTGCATAATTCACAGGCGTCTGAGTTATGTTTGTAGGTTTGTCTGCGATTGAGCGAAAGTAAGGAGTAAGTTAGGGAGACGGTGAAATAAAAAAAACCGACCATCAGATCGCTTTCCATTTCAATGAACCTCGGGCCGAGGTGACGGCGGGCGTAGAAAAGTGGGAAACATGAGCTGTAAAATATGGGCCTCAAGAGGCTACCTTCCCTTCACTGTCTCAAGATTGCAACGAAAACACCCCTCCGTTTGCGGCGTACCGTGGCCCCAAGTGCGCCTGAAAGGTAGGCCAAGCGCACTACAGCGTGCCTGCAACCCCGACGACAGCCCCCACAAAGCAGGAAGTAGCCGTCGGCGACGCAAATTCTACTGCTCCAACGTTGTCGTCGTCGTCGTCTTGCTGTCCTCTCTGCCGCAGGAGTTCTCTATTGAATTTTGGACCCGTTGGTTGCGCCTGCGCTCTCCACCCGACTGTCGACAACGAGGCAACCTCTTCAGCCGTCGTCCGCCGTGCTGTGTTGCGCGGCTCCTGGGGGTGGCTGCAAGAATTATTAGTTTTTCTTTTCCGTTTTTACAGGCGCGCACTTTTTTTGCAACAACAACAAAAAACACAGGAACCTTTTCTCACCGTATGGCCCATGCCTACTGCGCGATGGCGGCGGTGGGTGACGTGCAAATCAAGTTCATTGCCTACTACTCCTCCGAGTGTGCGTGCGTTGTGTCCTGTACGACGGCGAACGGGAAGCCAGCCACCAGTCGGGGCTTGACTTCTTGCGAGGAAAGCAGGTTTTCAGTGTCGCAACAACGGTTTGGATATCATTAGAAGGGAAGTGAGTGAGTTTGCGATATGTGCGTCGTGTGCCCAAGATTGCGGAAATAAAACAACAGCGACGACGCGTTTGTTCGGTGACACCACGGACGTTGCGTTTATAGAGGAATGTGAGACCGTACGTTCGCTGGCAAGTTCCTGGTGTGTGGACTATTTGTGTACACACTTTTAGCTGCGTGTGCTCTGGATCGTTGTTTTCTATCGGAGTGCGTCTGCGGGGCAGCAGTGAAATGTACGTTATGTTTCGCTAGATTTGAAAAACAACTCTCATCAGCGTCGCACATCCGCCCCGTATCTTGCTGGTGCGGCTGTACATCGCGCACCAGCCTACTTGATGTTGAAAGCACACCATTATAACCAACGATTATGAGAGCGAGACAGGCTTAAAGAACGCCGCAAAAAACACAATGCGTCGTCAACCCTGCAGGTCCGTGGTGCTGCTGGTGGCGCACAAGCGAATAGTTACGAAAACCTGAAGGTGAAGCGTATTACCTCATGCACCCTCGAGTTTTTGCCTCTGTTTCGCCAGGGAATGAGGAGGTCGAGCCCGAAATCGGGTCCGCCATAAATTAGATACCGGTGGACCATTACGGTGGGCATTTGGATGTTTTACTGTTTTTTTTCGTCAATATTTCTACCATAGATTCTACTTTCCATTGTGCTATTTTAGTTGTTGCTTTCTCCCTGCTTCTGTTTTGCCCCGTTTTAGTGCAACCGGAGGGCCTTAGTCCACGTGTTTCACGTGCTGTGTGCGCGCGCCCGATGCGTTCGATGACAGCTCTATTAGGCGAGTGGCGTAACGCGGAGCAAAGCACGTGCGCGTGCGAGAGATAGTTTCGCGTTCGTTTAAGTTGTTTTGTTCTGCACCCGAAATTAGTCCCATAAATGGGACGATAAATCGTACTACTGGTGAAATTGACATCATTGCCAACGTACAGGATGTGGGCTTTTACAGACACCAGAATTGTGTCAAATATAGGGGAAAGTATTGCTGGAAGTGCCTCTCTATCAGAAAGGTAACCGACCTGGTGAATGATTTAATATCGGCTCTTAAGCATACCTCCATGACCTCTGACTGAGCTCGCTGAATGATTTGTGTCACCGACAGAAGTCAGTTTCTGATATCCCATCAAAACGGCCCCCCATACGACACAGATGGTCTTTTGTTTTTCGAAAAATGATGTGTGTCTGCACTTGCGAAAACGGCATCCATATTGTCTGGTGGGACCCTAGCTTGAGTTTTACTTGCAGGGAACCCACATTCCTAGCCCCTTTATTCAGACAGACGAGCGGAAGTTCACCGTGTGTCGCTACTGATTTTTTTTCTGAAAAGAAGTCAGTCGGAATCAAACCCACGTCCCTATCGACGACGTCGTCCAGACTGTGTTGCCCCTCTTTTCATGTCGCTTGGAGGTTCATAAAATACGTTCCGCACACTTCCATAAATCTCGCATTATCAATCAAACCGAAATCCCGAAACGCCTCAACTTGCCGACCGTTATGCAGTTGCACTTTTTCTTTCGGCGTCTGGTCCTGTTGCGCCATTCGTACGGTTAATGAGTTGATATTTCGACAAAAACAACCTCTAATGGACTGCACGACACACACCGCAAGTCGAGTTTCCGGTATTTCTTTCCTTTTTCATAGAATTTTCATTTCCTCCACGAAAAAAACATCTCCTGCCGATTTGCCAAAAACGTCATGCGTGACCGAGAAGAAAAAAAAACTGCCGCAATCCTTACAAGGCGAAGCGGTGATGATGTTCTTTTTCGCGCGAATCTCTCTCCCCGTTTCCGTTTTTCATTTTTTCGAACAAAAACGCACAAAACGGTAACGAAATTTCGGGAAGGAATAGAAACAACAAAAATACACAATGCCCCGGAGCCTGTTTCTGTTTGTGTATATAGTTGCTTTTGATTTATTGGTTCACCGTGACGAATCAATTGGCTGCATTTGGGAACCGTCTGGTTTTGCTGTCCAATTCCCCCGTTTTGTGGCCGTTGTTGTGTGTTGGGTTTGCAAATTTGCAAAAACCGCCCGATTCGTTCGCCTGCGTCGTGTGTGCATGTGAAACCACCATTAGCAGCGCTTTTAAAACTAACTAACCATGTTCGCATTTTCCCGGTTTTCCCCCTTTCTAGTTCGCTGCCTGGGTTGATGCTGTAATCTTCGTCTTCAGTCTGGACAACGAGTCCAGCTTCAATGCGATCTACACCTACTACAACCGAATAGCGCACCACAGGAACACGGCCGAGATCCCATTCATCCTGGTCGGAACGCAAGGTACGTGGTGTTGGATGGGGTTTCAGTAGGGTAATTTTTCAATATATCTCTGATTTCCGAATTACAGATGGCATCTGTGAGCGAGCACCGCGCGTAATCGACGATGCCCGGGCGCGGAAGCATAACGGCCTGACGGAGGGCATTGGTGGACTTTCGCTGGCGAAAGGGGATCGCAAGTGTACGGAGAAGGTGCTGCTGACGGCTTTCGATACGTTGCGCGAACCGGTCAAATCGAATTCGCAGACCAGCGGCGACGAGGGTATCGTGATCAGCAGCAGCAACTCGCAGAGCTTCCTCGGCAGTGATGGCAACAATGTCGCGGGCGGTGGCGGTGGTGGCGGAAATAAGATTGACGCGCAGACCCCGAACGTGAAGAAACGTCACCGGCGCATGAAGAGCAGTGGCGTGGGGAAGAACAGTGAATATGATGGTGAGTAGTTTGTTCTAGAGGAGTAAAGTAGAGAAACTCCTTAACCTTACCGTTTCTTCTCTCGCATCGCAGACTCCGACGGGTTCGAGTTCTACATCGTTTCGCTGGACAACAAGCAGTGGCACTTTGAGGCGGCCAATTCGGAGGAACGGGACGAATGGGTGTCGGTGATCGAGCAGGAGATCTTCAAGAGCCTGCAGGGCATTGAGTCGTCCAAGTCGAAGCCGCTCAATGCAGCCTGCCAAAAGATCGTCCAGCAGCGCCTCTCGACCGGCTCGACTATAACGCCAACGAACTCGCGGCCAACAACACCCCAAGGCACACGGCTCGGTGTGGCCAGCTTTCACCCGTCAGTTCCTAGCCCGACGAATGGATTCTCCGGTGCCACGGCCAGCCCTGGCCTAGCGCTTGGCAGCAACTCCTCGCCAAGCCATCAGGCGCACCAGAACACAATGACGCTACCCCATCGACATCACGTCCTGTCAGCCTCGAGTCATCACATTCCGATCAAGATCAGCCAGGAGCTGATCGGTTCCGAGTCGCAACATCACCACAGTACTGGCGCCGGCGGTGGTGCTAATGGGGGTGGGGCCGCCCAGAAGTGGGGCACTATTTCCCACGGCACGTCCCAACACGCACTGATGGCGCTGACGAACGAGAACAACAACATCGCGAAGTTCGTGCCACCGACGCATCCGGTTTCGAGTGGCCCAACCGATACGCTGCAACCGCTCGGTGGACTCTCGGCGGCCATGTCCGGCAAGGATAATGGGAGCAGCGGCGGAAGCAGCGGTAAGGACGGCAAGGACGGCAAGGAGCTTCCTACGCCGACCTCCACGCCCACCACATCTCGCAAAAGCCGCCGAAGATCGAACCTGTTTATCCCGTCCTCCTCGAAGAAGGAGCAGCAGCAGCAGGAGAAGATCAAGAACGGTGAGCTGGGCTCGGGCCGGGCCATCCCGATCAAGCAGGGCTACCTGTACAAGCGGAGCAGCAAATCTCTCAACAAGGACTGGAAGAAGAAGTACGTCACGCTGTGCGACGACGGACGGCTCACGTACCATCCGTCCCTGCACGACTACATGGAGGACGTGCACGGGAAGGAAGTGTCCCTGCAGTACGTGACGGTGAAGGTGCCGGGTCAGAAGCCGCGCGGCACCAAATCGATCATAACGAACAGTGCCCTTACGGCGGCGGCTGCCGCGGCCGCCCAAGCATCGACCAACAATGGCACGAACGGGCAAACCAACGGCAGTAACGGCCTGACGGAGGGCATTGGTGGACTTTCGCTGGCGAAAGGGGATCGCAAGTGTACGGAGAAGGTGCTGCTGACGGCATTTTTTTTATCCGGTGTGCATACAAAAGCGTCACAAGGACACTTGAATGGTCATCGGTGGTGGTCGCGTTAGCAACGTTTGCCGCATTTATGTTCGCAAAAGCGTCAGCCATAGCCGCCTCCTCCACCAGCAGAAACAGCCCCGGCGGCGGTGACGATCAGGCTGCCGTCGTTCTGGCAACGCAGCAACCACCGACCACCATGCCTTTCTACCGGAGATACTGTAATTATGTTGCCTGATGTTTAAGCATCCTCGAAAGTTAAAACGGGTTACAACGCGCCGTGTGCGAAAGCGAACGAAAAAACCGAAACCTTGAAGTAACATCTGCGCCTCGTGTAATAACCATTTCCTTCTTTCTTTCGCTCTCTCTCTCTCTCTTTCGATACGTTGCGCGAACCGGTCAAATCGAATTCGCAGACCAGCGGCGACGAGGGTATCGTGATCAGCAGCAGCAACTCGCAGAGCTTCCTCGGCAGTGATGGCAACAATGTCGCGGGCGGTGGCGGTGGTGGCGGAAATAAGATTGACGCGCAGACCCCGAACGTGAAGAAACGTCACCGGCGCATGAAGAGCAGTGGCGTGGGGAAGAACAGTGAATATGATGGTGAGTAGTTTGTTCTAGAGGAGTAAAGTAGAGAAACTCCTTAACCTTACCGTTTCTTCTCTCGCATCGCAGACTCCGACGGGTTCGAGTTCTACATCGTTTCGCTGGACAACAAGCAGTGGCACTTTGAGGCGGCCAATTCGGAGGAACGGGACGAATGGGTGTCGGTGATCGAGCAGGAGATCTTCAAGAGCCTGCAGGGCATTGAGTCGTCCAAGTCGAAGCCGCTCAATCCGAGTGATATCGCGTCGATGCAGTCAATCCGGAGTAGGGTACCCGGCAACGGGTACTGCGTGGACTGTGACTCACCAAGTAAGGACATTACAGATCCTTATGATGCTGCAACATAAGCCATGGAGAATGGGTTCTAATGAATGTTTTGTTGTCTACTTTAGATCCCGAATGGGCTAGCCTCAATCTGGGCGTGCTGATGTGCATCGAATGTTCCGGGGTGCACCGAAATCTCGGCTCGCACATCAGTAAGGTGCGATCGCTGGGACTAGATGAGTGGCCGTAAGTATTGAATACAGGTTTCAAGCTTTCAATGTCACACAACATTCTTTTGATCGATCTAATTCGTAACGCATTCTCAACACATATAACAGCTATAACGCCTTATGAAAGCGCCTCAAATGCAAAACCTGGCACTATGATTTTATTATAATTTCTGCTAATTTCATCCGTAATAGTACACCAAAATCCAGGTCCACATAAAACACTTAAAGTAGCTGCACGCTCCTTCTGCAGGAAACGCTCCAAGTCATTGTAGAAGCTGACAGAAGCACTATCACTGCATATCGCTTAGAACTCGATCATAAGAAAGGAGTTGAGACAAAGAACTACTACTCCTCTTACTGCTGGTGATGTTGGCAGATCAAATTTTAATCTGTTTCTCTATCTTTTCCTCCGCATAAACCAGTCCCGGCCATCTGAGCGTAATGCTTGCGATCGGTAACAGCCTGGCGAACTCGGTGTGGGAAGCGAACACACGCGGCCGTGTGAAACCGACGCCCGCCAGCTCCCGGGAGGAGAAAGAAGCCTGGATCCGCAGCAAGTACGAGGGCAAAGAATTTCTGCCGCACTTTAACCCTTCACCCCCGATCGGCCAGCAGCTGTGCGAGGCGGTCGTACGCTCGGACATGAAATCTATCATTATTCTCCTGGCAAACGCGTCCACCGACCACATCAACTCGACCGCGAGCAGTCGAGACCATCGGACGCCGCTGCTGCTGGCGTGTGCGATCGGTAACCTCGCCATCTCGCAACTACTGATATGGGTAAGTTAGACACTCGAGAGCACTTGTGTGTGGGCCCGTTTCTAATACAATGTTTCTCCACAGCATCACGCCAACCTGAAGCACGTCGATCACGAGGGACGCTCGTGCCTAACGTACGCCAAAGCGGCCAACACGCTGGCCGCCACCAAGCAGGCCACCAACTCCCCACATCACGTGAACGTCGAGACGACGGCGGCACTGGTCGAACTGTTGACCAGCCTCGGCTGTACCGATCCGGCACCGTTCTCCGCCAGCGGTACGCTACCCCGCCGGCGGGAAACGATCGATCAGGCAACGTTCGAGAAGTTTTCCTCCAGTGTGATCTAAGGCAAAGCTCGGCAAACGAAATCTCACAGCGCAGTAGGTTAGAAAACTCGATTCACGACTCGTGTGTACCTTTGTGGTGACTTAAACGAGACACTTACGTAGGTCCCCCCACCCCCCCCCCCCCCCCCCCAAAGCACACACGTAAAGCCTCTATCGCACGTAAAGCAAATAAGTCCCGCTCCCTTCTTTGCAGCAGCAAAATATGCACTCCAGCATGTGACCGTATGTGTGTTGTGTCTTTAGTGGCAGGAAGCGTGTGAGACAAAAGAAAACCTTTATTAGAAACGGCAAACCTCAAACCCGAACCGATGATACAAAGCGAGACGCAGAAGAAACATAACGAGTTAAAGAACAAACAAAACTAACAAGACAAACAAACAGCATGCAAGCAAGCGCGTACTAAAACCACGTTAAACTATCGACAAGTTTATAATAGTGCTAGTAATATGAAGTAATATTTGCAGAGCGTTAAAATCTCGCATTAACAAAAAAATCTATATTATATTATAGCCAGATGAAGCGAAAAGGAGAACAGGAAAAAACCAACGCATTTTGATTTTGATTCGTTCGGTTTTTGTCGTCCTCTCTGTTGTTCGATTGTACGTAATGATGAGTTTTATGACAGTTGTGTTTTTTTTTATAAGATTATTCTTTCTAGTTTAACGTCTACAGCGGATTAGGTTAAACCGGAGGTTTGTTGAAGTTCACTTTTATTCAGTTCATTTCAAGACGGGGAAAGCAATCATCGATCGCATATTTATTATCACGAAAATTAATTTTGAGAATTTCTCTTAGTTTCAGTTCCTAGTTCTTCTCCGTTAACAAAACACAACCCATGATAGTAGTTCCTAAACGATTAGTTTTGCATCATCTCGATCCCCGTTTCTAAATGCCAAATGTTCATGCAAAAGTCGTGCGGAATAGAGCTTTGTTTTTCGTTTAACTGTAGGAAAATATACTGGGAAATGGGTCGTTTCGCGACCGGATTAGTAATACACTACATCTAAATGAGAGCAGCAGCATACAAGAAAACAACTATACGTATACATAATCATACGAATACGCATTCAGATATTACAACAATTAACAGTGCACCCCCCCCCCCCCCCCCCCCCCCCCCCCCCCCCCGTCGTACGCTCGGACATGAAATCTATCATTATTCTCCTGGCAAACGCGTCCACCGACCACATCAACTCGACCGCGAGCAGTCGAGACCATCGGACGCCGCTGCTGCTGGCGTGTGCGATCGGTAACCTCGCCATCTCGCAACTACTGATATGGGTAAGTTAGACACTCGAGAGCACTTGTGTGTGGGCCCGTTTCTAATACAATGTTTCTCCACAGCATCACGCCAACCTGAAGCACGTCGATCACGAGGGACGCTCGTGCCTAACGTACGCCAAAGCGGCCAACACGCTGGCCGCCACCAAGCAGGCCACCAACTCCCCACATCACGTGAACGTCGAGACGACGGCGGCACTGGTCGAACTGTTGACCAGCCTCGGCTGTACCGATCCGGCACCGTTCTCCGCCAGCGGTACGCTACCCCGCCGGCGGGAAACGATCGATCAGGCAACGTTCGAGAAGTTTTCCTCCAGTGTGATCTAAGGCAAAGCTCGGCAAACGAAATCTCACAGCGCAGTAGGTTAGAAAACTCGATTCACGACTCGTGTGTACCTTTGTGGTGACTTAAACGAGACACTTACGTAGGTCCCCCCTCCACTTCTATTGTACAATAATAATGTATTCAAACGAGAGCGGTATTAGAGCATTAGAAGAAACAAAAGGACAGGCAAACAAACACCGCACCGTGGCAATGTGATCCGATTAGTAGATTCGATTCCGTAGGAGAGCTGTTTGGTTGGTTACATCGAGTTCTTCTTTTCTCAATGTTGATGGTAGATCATGTTTATTGTAAATAGTTCTCTCTTTCTCTTCTTCTCTCTGTCCTCTACATTATGGTTTCTTTTCTCTTTTTAAAAAGTCTCCCCTCGCTCTCTTGCCTGAGGCACGCGAGCAAAAATAAGGTGATCAATATTATCTACTACTACTACTACTACTACTACATTGATGATCGTATCCTAAGCAAAAGGGCAGACACATTCTGAGTGGTGTTTTTGAACTCTTTTTCATCTTGAAACAATCAAACTCGATTACTTTAACGTTACGTACGTGGGGATGTTGTTTATTGAAAACTCTATGTACAATCCCGATCTACTGCAATGTTGGCTGATTTGACTCTCCTTGTGTTAACGTTAGTTGCCGGCGTCTTTGATCATCTGCTTCACCGCGCGACGCAAGATCTTCCCGGACGGTGTCATCGGAAAACTGTCCACGAATCGCACCCCGCCACGCAGCCGCTTAAAGTCCGTCCATCACTGATAAGAGAGAATTAATCGCTTGACGTTTTTATCTCACATATCGATTCGATCCTCCCGCAACCACATTGGGATGTCGTGTGGGTGTGTTCGTTTCAATGTGTTGCCTCCCAAAATATGCCGATTGTATGCAGACCTGATACTTCGGTCGATATTTTGAACACGCGTTCCCGATACGGTGCGTCGCACGCACGAGGGAAGAATGCTTCGTTTTTCTTTCTCTGTTTCAAAGACGCCAGCACGTGTTTTCTGACATTCACATGAATTACTGTTTTTATTCACTGTTTAAAACAAATACCTACAAATTCTTCCGAATATCGAAAACATAGTAAAACAATGTAAAAAATATACATATAATCTGCAAATTGATCTTCTTTTTCTTTCGGCCTTTGTAGAAGGCTGAACGGGTAGTGTTCGGATTTCGTCATTTCGTCAACGTCATCGTTCGGAGCGCATTTTCTTCCGTATTACGAATTGTTGCTATAGCAATTCTGTTATTCTTATGCATTACGATTAGCTTGCACATGGTTTATACCGCGAAACTAATCATCGCTAGCGCAGCATGCGCGCGTCGAACCGCTACAGCGGAGTCGAGCACTTTCGGGTTAAGACTGTGCTTCATAGGATCATTTCTATAGGCTAGTTTTCAGTTCTACTTCATCGTAAGCGGAGCTTATCCAACCCACGATGACGAGTCGTAGTGGCTGTCCTGGAGCGTGAAACTGTCGGATCTCGGCTGCGCCTCTGGCGTGTCGGTCTGTACTTGATGATCGTATCCAAAGCAAAAGGGCGGACACATTCTGAGTGGTTGACTTTGCAAACATACCTAACAGAAGCTGGAATGCATTGGACTATACATGTAATACAAAGCATGTGTATATCAAGCTAACGATGTTAAAGATGTGTGCTAACTGAAAATAATTACAAACATATTAATAACGAACGATATCACTATTAAAAGTTGAAAATATCACTATTGAAAATCGTCAATGTCGCGAGCGTTAACACACATTGAGGTCAGAAGACTGTACCGGAGCATCAAGTAGGCTAGCTTTTCTTTAACAATGTTCTCCAACAATAATGTGCATTCTTACATGACTATTGGAACAAAACACAAACATAATAATGCACATTTGTACACCGCCTGAAGAGCCATTCACGCAACACAGTCGGTGTTGCACGTGACTGTCTGCTTCAGTTTCTAGGTAATAGAGAGCTACAAATTCATAAAGTTGTTCTTTGCTTCGAAAATATACGACCGCAACTACCGCTCGAACTTTGCACGATGTAAAACAATAAAACCAAGATAAATAACCCCATAAACGCTCAAAGATCGCTTCCTCCAAGCCGGTTAGACTTGTTTGAGCAAGTTTCTTAGATAACACCCATCCGATCGCTCAGGAGTGAGCTCAAAGCACGGCACGGCAACGACAGATTGTGGCAGTTTATCTTTAATGCCACACAATTGGCCTAAACAACATTTTCCTTCTCTTCGCGTGCTTAGATTAGCCTAACGAGCATCGTACGTCACCGTTACCGGTTCTGTTCTGGCCCTAGCGTGTATTACGCAAAAATGTGACTCTAACGACGCACCTTTGACCCTTCTCTTTCTCTCTTTCTGTCTCTTTCTGGGTACGCACCGGTGAGTGATGGCGGAAGAGTTTGAGCGCACGATGCTGATACGATGACTTGCACACAGCGAGCCTCCTCCAGGCATCCCGACGGAGACAGCACACTATCACCCGTCAGCTGATAAGCTAATTGGGAGCGGCTATCTGTGTGTGTTCGCGAGTGAGCGAGCCATCGCTAGGCGTCGTCTATTAAAGCACCTTCAACATCGTCGGACAGCAATCAGTCGACGTTGTTTAGCCCCGCGTTAAGTCTGCGTGTGTAACCGTTTGTCCTCCGTGTGTCCTGCTGCTGTGTCCTGTCCGAAGATGGCATCTGTTTACGACGCGGAACGGCAAATGTGGTATGGTGAAAGGCTGCCGACGGTGTGGAATCCGGCGGCTGGCGTTGGCCGTGTCGTGCTCGACTCGCTAGCCCGCTGCCCGAACAAAGTGATCCAAATCAACGCGGACACGGGCCGGGAGACGACCTGCGCGGAGATGCGACTGCGAATCGTGCGCGTGGCGCTGCACCTGCGCCGGTTGGGCTATAAACGGGGTGACTTTGTGAGTTTGGCCTGCGGTAACGGAGAAGACGTTGTGCCTATCTTTATCGGCTGCTGGGTGATAGGGTTGGCCGTGAATCCGCTGGCACCGGTTTTCGCACGGGAAGACTTTGCCCACATGATGAAGCAGACTCAGTCGAGGCTTGTGTTCTGTGATCCGGCTAATCGGGACGTAGTGAGCGAGGCGGTTCGGGATGCGATCCGGGCGAAAGATGACGTGCGGGTGTTTGTAATGGGACCGGCGGAAGGCGGTGCACGGTCGGTGGATGAGCTGCTGGAACCGGCGGAAGGAGAGGACAGCTTCCGGGCGGAATACTTGGGCGACGCGACGAAGCTGCTCGCGATGGTTCTTTGCTCCTCGGGGACGACCGGACTGCCGAAGGGAGTTTGCCTTTCCCACGCCTTCTTCGTCGATGGGATGGTTTTCTCGACGTAGGTTGCTTCGATCGCATTCAAGCTTCGCTTCAGCCAGTCACTTACTCTTTCGTCTCTTTCACACAATTACAGTGAAATCTCCGATGGGCCAATCTTCAACTTTAGCTCCCTCTTCTGGGCGACCGGAATCTTTGCCGTGATGACGTCCCTCTTTCACACCCGACCGCGCGTTCTTACCAGCAAACCCTGCCAGCCGGACCTGCTGATTGATCTCATCGAGAAGTATCGCATCGAAAATCTGTTTACACCGCCGTCCTACGTATCGCTACTGCTAGCCCACCCGCGGGTGGTCAAAGCGGATCTGAGCAGCGTGCGCCAGTGGCAGCTCGGCGGATCGATGGTACCGACGGAGTTGATCCTGCGTCTGCAAACCCACCTCCCGAACGGTCACGTACGCTCGATCTATGGAAGCTCGGAGATTGGATTCATCACCCGGAATGAAGCCATCGTTACGCCCGGCTCCGTAGGCCCGCTGGCAGCGAACGTCGAGTGCCGTGTGGTGGACGAGAATGGAACGGTGGTTGGCCCGGGCGTGGCTGGTGAGATTCTTCTCCGTCAACGGTACATGTTTCTGGTACGTTTTGGCCACTTGTCTAGAAGCAAACAGAACAGTGTTGCATCAGTGTATTCTCCTTCCCCTCTCGAACAGGGCTACCTCTACAACGAAGAGGCAACGAAAAGTTCACTCACCGAGGATGGGTTCTTCCGGAGCGGTGACATCGGGTACATGGACGCGGACGGCAGCCTGTACGTGAGCGATCGCATCAAGGACATTATCAAGTACAACAACTACCAGGTGTCTCCGTCGGATCTGGAAGACGTCATACAGAAGATCGACGGTGTGAAGCAGGTCTGTGTGATCGGTGTGCCGTCTCCGGATGGTTCGAGCGATCTGCCGATGGCGGTGGTGGAACGGAAGGCAAACTGCACGCTCAGCGAAGCAGACATCGTGCGGCTGGTGGACGGACAGGTGACGGACTTTAAGCGGCTGCGTGGCGGGGTGCGATTCGTGGACAGTTTTCCGATGACACCGTCCGGGAAGATCTTGCGTCGCGCGGTGAAGCAGATGATCAAAGACGCTGGCAACTAACAAGGAGAGTCAAATCAGCCAACATTGCAGAAGATCGGAGTTCTACATAGAGCTTTTATTAATCACCATCATCACGTCCAGGACAGCCACTACGACTCGTCATCGTGGGTTGGATAAGCTCCGCTTACGATGAAGTAGAACTGAAAACTAGCCTATAGAAATGATCCTATGAAGCACAGTCTTAACCCGAAAGTGCTCGACTCCGCTGTAGCCCTTCGACGAGCGCATGCTGCGCTAGCGATGTGCGCGTCACACCGCTCGTATGAAATTTTCATGCCTCATCAAATGAGTTTCAAACACACCGTCGGACAAATTAAAATGGAACCACCATAAAGAACACTAATTGTAAAGAAATTATAAAGCGTCACTTACTGCACGGTACGCGGAAACACGCACAAAACTCTATTTTCTGGCTCCACAAATTCCGTTCTGTTATTGTAAACAAACACCACGTGCGCGCAGAGCCTTACAAATGTTGCTGTAGTTTGAAGTTTGACGTGCTCCGCACAGTGTTGCTTTCGTTCAAAATTCGTTCGTTAATTTTTCGCTTCTGTATGTTTTCTGTTTTGAGTAAATTATGCATTTAGGAATTTGTAATAAAAATGTTTCAAAAATAAAAATGCATAATAAAATGTTTCAAGATTTAGTTTCAGATTTCAGTTTTTAAATTTCATACATTTTAAAATTTCACCGATTCGTTAAGTTTCGTCAAATTATTCGTTGCGGTGCGTTACATTGAAGTTTAGATGGATTCATTTAGATAGTTTCATAGATGTTTCACAAATTTTGTTTAAAACAATTTATTGAAAATAACCAGATACATGAACCATGCGTTAATGTCTATGGATGTGTAGCTTTTGGCTTTTATTCTTTCGTTTTTGTTTTTGATTTTATCTACGTCCAACGAACCCGTTTTGTCTGACGGCTAGATTGTTTCACATCCGAATGAGAAAAAAGATGGTAATTTAACAAATATATAAACCATCAAGAATAAACTATGATGGGTGATTTATGGTTTTCCCTTTTCAATCATGTCTCAGCGATAAACAGCTTAAAAAATCAAATCCTACAGCAGTTGTAAGTGGAAATGTATAGATTACTTTTTGACCTCCATTTTACACACCTCTGTTTTTTTACTCTCTCGGTGAAATTGAATAGTTGCATAACGCTTCATAAAACTTTTATTACAAAAACTGCTACGAGAAATGCACCTTAAGACAAACCAGTCGTGAATAAAAGATCGCGGTAACCTCGTTTAACATTACAACCAAAATAAAACAAACGCAAGTAAGACATAAACTTTTTCCGCAGCTTCCACCGGGCGACTCAAAAACGGACTTAACCGAAGCGACGGGTAGGCGCTGGTGAAAGTTGATCATTTAATGCCCTGCACCAAAAGTCTCCAGTTTTGTCAACGGCATGAAACGGACAAAAAATTGGATCAATTATCGTGCCCACTCGTCAACGGCCTCAGCTACACGGGAGGCGATAGGAGTTTATTACTCTCGCGGTCCCCGTCTGGGCGAGTGAGTAACGCCTTTCGAAAGTGATAAGGAATAAAAACGAATACGGTTGGCGTTTGCAAGTGTATAATCTTCCCGACAAAAAAAACCGTTCGCTCCACTTTTAGCAACGTAACGAGAATCTGATTTGAGTTACGATTTCGATTTGGCATCCATTTGATGCGTTGCTGTGCTAACTGTACCATTTTCGGCGGAAGAAGGCGCGTGCCACCCCCATTCATTCAGTATTTCATTCTTCGCGTGGGTTCTATGAGTCAACCAATGATGTGAATGAAGTCAATTAATTGTTTGGAGCATCAATTGTGCGCTTATCCCGTGCGATCCACATCCAAAACTGCGTATTTGTGTGTGTGTGATTGTGTTGGGGGTTTCGATCAACTCGCTCTAAACACGGTAAACAAACTAATAAAAACCAGGCCAACCCGCACAGAAACGCCAATTCATTAGCAAGTGAATGCGTGCGAGATGCTCCACCAATGATACCTTCGATTTTTGAATATTGATTCTTTTTTTCTCCGCGCCTAATTTGGGTCCATTTTTGGGGGATTGTTTTCATTCACAACTTTCCTCGAACGTACGTGCGGAAAAAAGAGCGCTTCCACAGCCCTCACCGTTACGAAGGTCGCGATCCGAGGACAAATTAATTTAAGTCTCAGTCTCAGCAGCATCAGTTTCCAATGCAATGCGTATCGCCGGCCGGTTTTTTTTAGCGAGATTTGCATAAAAAGCCAAAACCAAACCCAAAAATAACGCCCGTATCGCCCAGCAGGGGTGGCTCGCTAATTTATGTTTCCCGAAATGGCCAACCAGGAGGGATTTCACCGCGGCTATAGTGAAAAACATGCGTGAGCTCCGGTCTCACCGCGCCGCAATGAATTAGCAAAACAGTATAAATAAGGTAAACATTTGTCACCGAAACAACACTGCTTAATATTTTCGTATCTCAAAAATTCGCGCCACCGGTACATAATTTATGTTATCTTACAACACTTAAGCCCCCTGTGAACCATCTGTGACTGCAGCCGACCGGTTCGCAGTATTTGTTGAAATTGATCTTTTCAATGAACGGAGTCGGTTGGCTTCTTACGTGAATGATCCGGTCCGAAGAAAGATGCGATACAGCCGGTGATAAGCTAATAACCGTGGACAGGTAAACACCGCGGTGGTTAAACCTCTAATTAGCGACCTTCTCGAGAGACGGACTTGGAGATGGTTTCTCACATCTATGCAGCGAGTGAAAACTGCTCACTCTGGCATTATACATTGGTTGAATGAGTCGAACGAAGCATTTACAGGCAAACATTTCAGCAGTACAGAACTTGACCATTTTCGACGGAAAAGCAACATTGGTTCTGCTCACTAAACTATCATTTAGATACACCACAAAACTACGTATCTATAAGCTAACGATATTCTTCTCATAGAGGTCATTAACCCCATCGAAACACAAATTGCTCTCGATAGCGGATGCAAACGAAATCTTTGATTCTTGGACCATAAATAGCGTGTGGCAGGATTTAAATGTTATACGACGAGAAAATTTCGATTGCTTGATCACCTATACTATTTAGGTTGATGCTTAATTATAAAAAATGGTTGTTAAAACTATTATCCAAAACACAAATGCTACCAGATCCAGGATCCAGATGGCTTGATTATCGTTTCGATTATAAATTAATTTAAAACCGTTTCGCTTCATCTTCCCAGCGAGACGATTGACAATAATTCTCAATTTTGACCATTTCTGACTGTTGGTCCGTTGTGCGAGCGGCGTCCGGTCTCTCCGAATTTCGAGATTTTCTCTCTTGCTTCATCCCTTTCTCACATTGAGCCGTTTCTTTTTCTTGCATCACGCTCCTTTTCTGCTGCTCGCTCTTCCAACTTGTCGAATGACAACCAACCTACACTTTTCGGATGACAGCGGTCTGTGCCATAAAACTTAAGCAACATCCAACTCCACGCACTTGGATCGCGTTCGACGGAAAAGCAACATTGGTTCTGCTCACTAAACTATCATTTAGATATACCGCAAAACTACGTATCTATAAGCTAACGAGATTCTTCTCATAGAGGTCATTGACCCCATCAAAACACAAATTGCTCTCGATAGCGGATGCAAACGAAATCTTTGATTCTTGGGTCATAAATGGCGTGTGGCAGGATTTAAATGTTATACGAAAAGAAAATTCGAAAATTCGATCGCTTGATCACCTATACTATTTAGGTTGATGCTTAATTATAAAAAATTGTTGTCACCACAAAACTACGTATCTATAAGCTAACGATATTCTTCTCATAGAGGTCATTAACCCCATCGAAACACAAATTGCTCTCGATAGCGGATGCAAACGAAATCTTTGATTCTTGGACCATAAATAGCGTGTGGCAGGATTTAAATGTTATACGACGAGAAAATTTCGATTGCTTGATCACCTATACTATTTAGGTTGATGCTTAATTATAAAAAATGGTTGTTAAAACTATTATCCAAAACACAAATGCTACCAGATCCAGGATCCAGATGGCTTGATTATCGTTTCGATTATAAATTAATTTAAAACCGTTTCGCTTCATCTTCCCAGCGAGACGATTGACAATAATTCTCAATTTTGACCATTTCTGACTGTTGGTCCGTTGTGCGAGCGGCGTCCGGTCTCTCCGAATTTCGAGATTTTCTCTCTTGCTTCATCCCTTTCTCACATTGAGCCGTTTCTTTTTCTTGCATCACGCTCCTTTTCTGCTGCTCGCTCTTCCAACTTGTCGAATGACAACCAACCTACACTTTTCGGATGACAGCGGTCTGTGCCATAAAACTTAAGCAACATCCAACTCCACGCACTTGGATCGCGTTGGATCGGGCCGCAACGGTCCGCAGTCATTTGCTTTCATCAGACGGCCCGCTGTAAATTGACGGCATGCTGTCATTTGCGTTGACGCGCGAGCAGTTTTCAACTACACTTGTCGTGCCGCGTCGGACCGAATCGGACTGATTTATGAACGGATTTGACAGCGAACGTCCGTCGCTTAATGACAGCGTCCGACAAGTAGCATGGCGACAACAGCCGCGCTCAGTGTAGCTCAGTTTGTCGGTGGCTTGCTTCAATTTGTATCCAAATGAATTGTTTTCTTGCTGTCATGACATCAACACTAATGACAGCCCGAACCGATGCGATCCGATAGGATGGGTTTCGATTTTGCTCAACTTTTATAGCACAACCCTCTATGATCCGGCAAGTGTAGGTTGGCTGTTACTGTTGACAAGTTGCTGTTGTTCCTGCTGCTCGAGTTGAAAACAACGTAGATTTGAAAAAGGTTGTGCGCACGCTAGCCGTTGTGGCGTTTTCCGCCTTCGACTGTTCGGTGTGGTAGTACCGCGGTGTTCGCGTACACTTCAAACGCTGATAGCGGCAGCTCGCGGTCCCAGTTCATTACGGCAAGAGTGCAAATGTGCAAGAAATAATTAAGCAAAACTCGATTCGACTGCGCTAGTTTCGAATTCCCTCTGGATCGGAACATAGATCCTGCTCCGGATCCCCCGTGGTCGTTCGTACGGGTCCCGCTCGTTACGCCAGCACCTCGTGCGTAAGCGTTTGCGTGTTTGCTGTCGCCCCATCCGAGAGCGAGCGAGAGAGTGTTGAGGGTTGTGTTGTGGCGCGCGAATCGAATTTATCGCCCGTCTGAAGCGACAATAACAAAAACACATTCGACGGGTGCCGTTGTGTGCGTAGTGCGTTCCGTGCGGGCCAATCTGGACCGGTCAGGGGGTTGGTTCGGGGTCGAAAAGTTGGCTTCTTCAAAACGCAATTTGTGAGCTAGGAGCGGTGCACAATCCGGAGAATGTAATGAATGGTGCCAATTTCGGCCCGAAGAGCAGCTGGTAAACAAACAGCTAATTCGGTAGAGCGTCTCGTGCTGTCTCGGCATCTAGTTGCACCTAGAGCTGGCATCGTGCTGGTATCCCCCTCTAAATGTTGCTCTACGGTGAATTTCTAACGCGTCATAATCATCTCACGCGCGTGAGATGCTGTGCTAGAAGGCGTGAGATGCAGTGAGCGATATAATCGTGCTCACCGCATAGTGAGAGTAAGCGTGTTTGTATAATCTAAAAAAAAATCGCCCCCGTTTAAAAATCGAAGGTGATGTGTTCGGGGCCAAGCCCTCTGCCCCCGAGCATCGCGTCCGGGTGCACCCCGTAAAGGGAAACCGATTTTCCCTTGTTTGTTTTGCTCGGAGCGGGCGGCACAATTCGCACGAGATTGGGCTAGGTCCAGATCTCCCGGATGCAATTAAAAGTGCCACAAGGTGCATCGCCGTGGGAGAGCTGCGCTCGTGTTTGTGTGTTTGTATAGTTACGGTGTTTTGCGGCCCACTAACCGGAAGCCTCACCGGTGCAGCCAGAAAGTGCCAGCAAGGGTTAAATAAAATGTGTGAAAATTGGGCCCATCGAACGCTCATTTTACCATTAACGTGAATGTGGCACCCGCACCCGGGAAAAGCTTCCTGTCACCTGGAGTAAAAATCAGTCCACGTCACGTGAAAGCACGCGGAGAACGGTGCACGGTGAAAACAAACGGCCCAACGGTTTGGTGGCAGAAAGATAGCAATAAAAATAAAATAATTTAATGCGAATCGGCGCGCCCGAAACGAGCGAAGTGCAGAAACAAAACCGAAGGGTGCGAGGAAACGCGAAGCAGTGGAAGGAGGAAAATCCGAAACCGAAACCAGTTCTCATGTCGTGTGCGGAAAGAGCGGCGGTAAGTTCCTTAACCTTGCTCCGTCTTAGCCCGGGTGAGGATGAAACATAAAAATCAGCAAAACAAAACGTATGCGGCCGCCGACCGTAGGGTTTTCCGCGTTCGCGGCTTTGTTGTTTCGTGTGGCTTCCTTTCCCGTTGCTTTTTCGTTTCGTTTCGTCTTTCTGTCCCTATCTAGTCGCCTTTATCGTGCGGGTTATGCTAGGATGATTGGCCGGGCGCCCGGCGCTTCCAAAAGGGAAGGGACGTGTTCTCGATTCAGCAATTTATTCCTATGCATGCGCGCCATTCACGTCTGGAATGCATATTAACTGCATCCGATCTCGTTCTCTCTCTTTCTCTCTTTCTCGCCGCCCAAGTAGCGGACGCGATGCTTCTCTTCGCTCGTGATCGTCTCGCTGCCTGAAGGGGCGTCTCGACGATCTTAAAAATAGCGCAAACAAAGACTCATCGCCCACGGTTCGCCCGGTGCACTCCGACAAACGGTAAACAGACATAGAAGGGCCAGCAAAAGCTTCCCCAGAGAGTGCAAAAAGCCCCTCCAGGATGCAAAAGCCCAAAAAGAGAGAGAGAGATAACAGCAGCATGAGGAAAACACCAGATTCGATCGGACGAAAGCCCGCCCGAACAACACTTAAGGCACACCGCCCTGCCACCCAGGAAAAGGTTACAAACGAACAAGACAAAAACAAACGAACGAAAAAAAGCCCCCACCGAGCATGTTTTCGAGTCGTTTAAGCACGAGTGTCATGTTACACTACATGCCGCAGGAGACGGGGCAGCAAACAAAACAAAAAACACATCATCAAACGCACAGAACGCCGTGCGCTCGTGAAGGCCCTCCTCGGCAGCTAAAGCATGCATGATCGATTCCTGCCTTCTGTGGCTGTTTATTTGTTTGTTTTTTGTTTCGCAAAAGCAAAAGGTTAAAAACAAACCGCCCCAAAAAGTGAAAGGTGCATAACACTCCACCCCGGCGGTTCGGCTTGTTCTGCCGTGTGACTTCTGCACTGCGAGCGCGAGAGATCGGTCACACGAAGTATGTTAACGATGCAGGCGCGAAAAGCAAAAGGAAAGGGATCGCCAAACCGATCGCGAGCAGCAAGAAGAGCGTGTGGGATAATTTATTTACGGAATGTAGCGATGTTAATGGGAAGTGCCGGACGGCAGTCCTTTCAACGCCGCCGTCGTCATCGTCGTCGTCACCACTGACAATGGCTCCGGCAGGATGCTGGGCGATTTTTATGGCCCGCGATCGCGAACGTAGCCATCGTAGTTTGATAAGCAAATGGTGCGCTATTATGGTGGAATAATCGTCAGCTTCGATCGATTGGATTTTATTCGAGTAGCTCTGCAGGGGTTCTCGCAAAGTGTTATTTGTTTTACATAAAATCTACTTGTTTGGAC